>MU226668.1:0-20342 GCA_018584345.1 Thuja plicata
GAGACGACAATCCTGTTAAGTCAACGGAAATTCCGTCGCATACGCGTCGCCATTGCGACCCCCGGCCAAGTTTTTGCGACGGGTGTGCTGTGCATGCGACGGTTTACACCGTCGCATGTACGTCTCAGTTGTGACACACCCCCACTGATTGAGACGGACCTTCTGTTGTGTCGGTGCAGGACCTACGCCCGTCCAGCCGTCGCAATAATCTTTGGTTTGCGTTGCTATTGCGACACATTTGGAAAACTTGCGACGAGGATTGGACGGGGATGGAAATAGTGAATTGCGACGGATTAGAGTCGCAATTGCGACGGTAATCGAAGACGTCGTAATTTGCGACTAAAAAATAGCGACGTCTACTAGTGTCGTAATTGCGACACATAGCTGACGTAATTGCGACACATAGCCGTCGCAAATTGATGCAAAATGTATTAGTGCATTGATGACAACATATAATATACAACAGTGTTCTATATGTACTTATCAGAATGATGGTATCAAGCCTTGCACGGTTATATTCATGTTGTTGAAATGATGTTTATGTTTTTTTCATACACGCAGACTCAGATATGGAGTTTCAGTTGTGTTCTGTAATTTTGTTATGTGGCAGTTATAGTTTATGGAGTTTTTCTATACAGAGCTGACGTATTGCATTGGTTCTTGAGTTGCACCTATCTTCAGGATATGTGTGTGTATATTCAAGTTAATTTATGAGTTGATGATAGTTATCTAAAGGCGCCAAACATGTTTCAACAAGATTGCAAAGTTAGATTTAATTTGGTGAGGCCGACTTAGTGAAGCGTCACGTCTATTCAATTTATATTGCTCGGTTGTAATTATGCTTGCGTGATTAGTAAAGCTGACAAGGTTGTTATGAAGAGTTGTCTAACAGGTCCCTTGATCTTATACTTTGAGGAATATACTTATAGAAAGTCATTTGTGGAATGCTAAGTGTGAATGATAAGAAAAGATGTACAGGAAAGTGCAGAGCAGAATATCAGTTGAGTTTCATTCATCAAGGATCTATGTGAAGAAGAAGTGAAAGATTACAATACACTAGAACTAATCAAGACAACAGGTCTACTCTATAGTTCATCATCAGATATAGTGCATATCTATTCTAAAAAAGGTTGTAGCCTTCACCATGAAAGCAGTGAGCTTTTGGACAGTGAGTCCTCACCCTTAATTGGGTTATTTGTAAAAGACTCCTAACAAGGTCAGACCCTTAACCAGGTCACTATACTTATTGTATTGTAAAGAACAACTCCTAACAGGGTTGCAAGATCTTCTAACAGGGATTATTATAAACAAGTATAGTTCATTGTGGGTGTTAATTCCCACCGGGATTTGTACCATTTGGTTTCCCTGTAACAAAATTGTGGTGTTGTCTATTGTGTTATCTGAATGTGCATTTACTTTATTGTATTCTGGAGTTAATAAGAGAAAAGAATTAAAATAGTTGATAACTAATTCACCCCCCCCCNGATAACTAATTCCCCCCCCCCCCCCTCTCAGTTATCCTTTGGGACTATTCTAACAATTGGTATCAAAGCCAACTGCCTTGAAGAAGAAGCCTAACAGCTTAAGGTAGATCAGATGTCTTACTCCAGAAAAGAGAGCCCTAAGTTCGATGGAGAAAATTATCTGGATTGGAAAAACAAAATGATAACACCTCTACATTGTGTTGTTTTTGACATCTTTGAGATAGCCACACAAGAATTTTTTATTCCCTCTTTAAAAGACCTATCAAGAGATGATGCTACTAGTAAATAGAGGCATACATTCATAGCTAATGTAATTGCTAAAGAAGCCCTTATAAGTGCACTATCTGACAGTGAATTTTTTGAGATCAAGAAATTAGAAAAGGCATACACAATATGGAAGTATTTAGAATTCATGTTTGAAGGAGATGTTCAAGCAAAGAATGCACGCAGGAAGACATGGAAAAAGAAATACAACAGTCTTGAGATGTTACCTGAAGAGAACATTAGAGCCTACAATCAGAAGATTAATGAAGCAATTTCTGGAATCAGAAACAATGGTGGAGAAATATCAAAAGAAGATATAATGGACAAGCTGTTGACTACTTTAACATCAGACTATGAGAACAAGATCAGTATTCTAGAGGAAACCATGCAATTTTCACAAGACTTAAAGAGAGAGTCATTGATCAATAAAATCTATGCATTTGAGATATCAAGATTGAAGACTGAACCAAAAGGTGAAACAACCTTCAAAGCTTCAATTCATGGTAAGAAATCTCACATCTCTAGCAATAATGAGAAAGAAGAAGTTGATGAAGAACTAGAAGAAATCATAGCTACGATTGCTAAAAGAGAAAATAAAGGAAAAGGGAAATATGAAGGACAGCTTCCATTCAAATGTTTTTCATGCAACAAGATCAGTCACTTTGCATCCAAGTGTCCTACAAGAGTAAAGAAATTCATATTTGATTATAAACCTAAATACAGGAAGGAATGCTATCATGCTGAAGAAGGTGTAACTGATGAAGATTTAGGAGAATATGAAATTGGATTCATTGCCCTTAAAGACATGGAGAAAGTGCTTGAGCATATGGACATTCAAGATAAAAGGTAAACACAGGAGTTAGCCCTAATTTCCAAAGAAGACATCAAAACTGATTGGATCATTGACAACAGATGCTCTCATCACACGACAGGTGGTAAAGACAAATTTTTTCATCTAGAAAAGTACAAAGGTGGTATGGTTATATTTTTATATAACACTCCTAAACCTATCATAGGCAGAGGATCCATCACCCTCGATGGAAAGAACAAGATAGATGATGTTCTGTATTGATGGATTACATCACAATTTACTAAGTGTTGGACAGCTACTTGACAAAGGTTACCATTTGGAATTCAAAAAAAACAAATGCATTATTAGCAACAAAGAGGGAGACATGATTGCATTAGGCTCCAAAACATAAGGTAATGTTTTCCAGCACAATTCAGATGTAAGTTGTTTTGTTGCAAAAGTGGATGATAGTTGGTTATGGCACAAGAGACTCTATCATATCAATTTTGATAATATAGTAAAGATAAGAAATGTCAAGGCAGTTAGAGATCTTCCAAGTATTGTAAGACCAGCTGACACAATATGCAGGGAATGTGTTATGGGAAAGCATGTAAAAATTTCTTTCAGAAGCAAGGAGAACTCAGCTAAAAACAAGTTAGACCTAGTACATACAGATTTATGTGGTCCTACTCAAACCAGGTCATATTACGGAGAAAGGTATTTCATTTTTTTTGTTGATGATTTTTCAAGGATGATGTGGGTTACGTTCTTAAAGGAGAATTCTGAAGACTTTGATAAGTTCAAAATATTCAAAGCCAAAGTGGAGAATGAATCTAGATTAAAACTAAAGTGTTTGAGATTAGATAGAGGAGGAGAATTCACCTCTGACCATTTTTATTACTACTATGAAGAAAATGGAATTAAAAGAAAGTTGAGTGCACCCAGAACCCCACAAAAGAATGGGATAGCAGAAAGAAGGAACATGATCATACTTGATACAACGCGCACTATGATGATTGAAGGAAAAGTTGCACACACCTATTGGAGAGATGTGGTTAATACAACAGTCTATACTATCAACAAAACACAACTAAGGCCAGGTGTGGATAAGACACCTTATGAACTTTGGTTTGGTAATATACCTATAGTAAAATACTTCAGAATATTTGGCAGCAAGTGCTACATCAAGAGAGATGATGGCGTTGGTAAGTTTGATGCCAGAAGCAATGAAGGTATTTTCCTTGGTTACTCTACTAAAAGCAAAGCATACAGATGTTTCAATTTAAGATTAAAGAAAATAATTGAAAGTACTCATGTAAAAATTGATGAGAAGTTCATGGTTCAAGAAAGGTACTATGAATATGCACCTATGATTGAGGATGAACCCAGGCCTAGCAGTAAAGACACTGTTATTCAAGAAATGTTTGATTGCCTTGATGTTTCATGTAATGAACCTGAATCAAGCAAAGAAGTATCACAGATTATAGATGAGGATGTTACACCAAAAGTTTCAAAGTTCACATCTAGGTATCATTCAAAGGATGATATCGTTAGAGATCAGAGCAATAGTGTTTTGACTAGATCAAAAGCAAAAAGGTTAACAATGGATGAAGAGGTATTTTTACTTTCACAGAATGAACCTTTAAATGTTGAAGATGCTTGCAAGAATTCTGATTGGAAGAAAGCAATGGAAGAAGAACTAGATCAAATAATAAAAAATGATACATGGGAATTGGTCCCTAGACCCAGTGACAAAAATGTGATTGGAACAAAGTGGGTATTCAGGAACAAGATGAATGAAGATGGTACAGTGGTCAGAAACAAAGCAAGACTAGTGTGTGAAGGATATGCGCAGAGGGAAGGGATAGATTACACTGACACATTTTCCCCTGTGAGAAGACTAGAAGCCATAAAGTTATTCTTAGCTTATGCAACATTCAAGGATTTTAAAGTATATCAAATGGATGTTAAATCAGATTTTCTGAATGGTGACTTGAAGGAAGAAGTATACATAGAATAGCCTGAAGGATTCAATCTATCAGATAAGCCAGATATGCTATCCAGATTGAAGAAAGCACTCTATGGACTTAAACAGGTCCCAAGAGCTTGGTATGAGAGACTAGATGGTTATCTTACCAGGATTGGATTTAAGAAAGGAGCAACAGATTGTAACCTATTCATAAGAGAGACACATGATGGACTACTACTTGTTGCCATATTTGTTGATGACATTATCTTTGGAGGTAATGACAAGCTTAGTTCAGAGTTTGCAAAAGAAATGCAGAATGAATTTGAAATGAGCATGATTGGTCCTATAAAATATTTTTTGGGAGTAAACATAAAGCAGACAGATAAAGGAATATTCATAAATCAGTCCAAATAAATATGTGAGGGAAATATTGAAGACCTTCAAGATGGAATACTGAAAGCCAGTATGCACTCCTATGATAACTAGAAGCAAACTTTCTAAACAAGATGATTCCACAATAGTTGACAAGACATTATATAAGTCTATGATTGGAAAACTTATATATCTTACTCAATCTAGACCAGACATATCTAATGTAGTTGGCATTGTTGGAAGATTTGCATCTGAACCAAGACAAAATCACCTAATGGCAATAAAGAGAATTTTCAGATATCTAAAGGGAACTATATACTATGGTTTATGGCATCCTAAATCAGAGAATGTACAACTTCATGTGTATACAGATGCAGATTGGGTAGGTTGTCTTGATGATAGGAAGAGTACTTCTGGAGGAGTAGTATTTCTTGGAGATAGGTTGGTTTCTTGGGTAAGAAAGAAGTAGAATTGTATCTATCAGTCGACAATAGAAGGTGAATATGTTGTAGCAGCATTGAATTGTTCAACAATGGTTTGGATCAAACAGATGGTTAAAGATTTTGGTATACAGGTTGAATATCCTATTGTTATCCATTGTGATAACACCAGTACTATCAACATGTCAAAGAACCCTGTGATGCACGCAAAGACAAAACACATTGAGATTAAATACCATTTTCTTAGAGAAAAAGTTGCAGATAATGAATTAAAATTGGACTATGTGAGCAACAAAGAATAGTTGGAAGATATTTTCACAAAGCCCTTATCAAAAGATACTTTTGAGTATCTCAGGGAGAAGTTGGGAGTAATTCCCTCTCCTGGGTCTGATTAGAAAAAGCAGCAAGAACATCATTCATTAAGTGACTGATGAATGGTTGACTACTCTAATTCAGGAGTAGTACCTGTGCTTAATTGTTTATGACACCCTTTGCCATTGATGTCAAAGGGGGAGTATATAGTAAGGGGGAGTATAAACACAGACAGGGGAGCTGTAGTAGTGTAGAGAAATCTTTGATGAGGATATTGAGAAGATTGTAAAAAGAAAGAAGACACCATGTGCTAAAGATGTTTTTAATATCATATGTTTCCATCAATGTCAAAGGGGGAGATTGTTGGAGATTTACTTCCGGCAGCTAGTTGATTGTATGTTTTTCATTGATAACAACATATAATATACAACAGTGTTTTGTATGTACTTATCAAAATAATGGTATCAAGCCTTGCACGGTTATATTTGTGTTGTTGACCTGATGTTTATGTTTTGTTCATACACACAAACTCAGATATAGAGTTTCAGTTGTGTTGTGTAATTATGTTATGTGGCAGTTACAGTTTCTGGAGTTTGTCTATACAGAGCCAACGCATTGCATTGGTTCTTGAGTTGCGCCTATCTTTAGGATATGTGTGTGTATATTCAAGTTAATTTATGAGTTGATGATATTTATCTAAAGGTGCCAAATATGTTTCAACAAGATTGCAAAGTTAGAGTTAATTTGGTGAGGCCGACTTAGTGAAGTGTCACATCTATTCAGTTTATATTGCACGATTGTAATTATGCTTGCGTGATTAGTAAAGAAGACAAGGATGTTATAAAGAGTTGTCTAACAAGTCCCTTGATCTTATACTTTGAGGGAGATACTTATAGCAAGTCATTTGTGGAATGCTAAGTGTGAATGATAAGAAAAGATACAGGAAAGTGCAGACCAGAATATCAGTCGAGTTTCATTCATCAAGGATCTATGTGAAGAAGAAGTGAAAGATTAAAATACACTGGAAATGATCAAGACATCAGGTCTACTCTACAGTTCATCATCAAATATAGTGCATATCTATTCTATAGAAGGTTGTAGCCTTCACCATTAAAGGAGTGAGCTTTTGGATAATGATTCCTCACCCTTAACTAGGTTATTTGTAAAAGACTCCTAACAGGGTCAGACCCTTAACCAGGTCACTATACTTATTGCATTGTAAAGAACAACTCCTAATAGGGTTGCAAGATCTTCTAACAGGGATTATTATAAACAAGTATAGTTCATTGTGGGTGTTAATTCCCACCGGGGTTTTTACCATTTGGTTTCCCCGTAACCAAATTGTGGTGTCGTCTATTGTGTTATCTGAATGCACATTTACTTTATTGTATTATGGAGTTAATAAGAGAAAAGAATTAAAATAGATGATAACTGATTCACCCCCACACCCCCCCGCTCTCAGTTATCCTTTGGGACTATTGTAACACATGCCTCTTTATCAAGTTCTCATGTTTATCATAATCAACCTATGTTATCTTTTCCAGATCAATCTCAGTACATATTGCACTATAAATTTTGAAAGCTTCTACAACAATTCTTCTATCTATGACTACTAGGGCTTCCTTGTTTCTCTTCCTGATTACTCTAGATACAGGACAATAGCTCTTAGCTAATTCTTTAATCAATTCGACATCAGGAATGATCAATTTAGCCATATTCATGTTCCAGGGATTGCATATAGGGGCTGGCTTAACCCTATTATTCCAAAAGTAGTGAAACAGAGTATTACCGGAGTAATTGAGAGTGACCGTATTTCTGCATTGACGCCATCTGTCTTTCCATTCCACCCAATTTTCATTGTTTGCACTAGAAGTTCTGGGTAATAACTCTACAAATTCATCAGTATATTTCTTCCCTGCAGGTGCTTTCTTCCCATACCCCTTGAAGCTACGCTTGAAGTGGATTGACTCATCGTTCCTTCTCAAGAATTACCTCAAGAACAAAGCTCTACTATTCGCTCATAATTTCATGAAAGAAGAAAGATAGAATTGTACACAATCTAGGTACAATCAACTATATTTATAGCCTATCACATCCACATCTTGTCCACTTCACTGCAATTTTCTCACACTTACGAAATCATACCATTGGCATTTGTAACTAATGTTGCCATTAATTTGAACTTGAGTATCATTGTTGGAATAGAGTATGCATTTACTTTCTTTTCGACATTCAAAACCTAGGAATGAGACATGTGGCACCTTAACAAGCACTCACAACATAAACCAGAAATTTAAAAAACCTCCTCATGAGTGAGCGATAAAGCCTCTTTCTTCATTTGGTCATGCACTCGCAACATCTTCCTTCAAGATCATGATCATCTGGCAAGTGAATGAGAGCTGTGGATTTCACCCATATCTCCAGTCACGCACTCACAACACTTTATCTTATCATCTTTGAACCCATGCGAGTGAGCGACAACTAAAACTGTTGTTTGAATTTTCATTTAGTCGCGCACTCGCTACATGAATCTGACTTGATCTCTAACTGCCACAAGTGAGTGATAACCTTCTTTGAAACAAGTCATAAGCTACGTCACTCACTTGCTACATGAAAAATGTTAACTGCCAAACCTTAGTGAGTGAGTGACGACATGAAAATCTCCTTTCTCGCTCACTTGCGAGCCCAAACACTTTAACCGTGAACCATCTGTGATTGGGTGATGAAGTAACAACCTCCTTGGTCACTCACTCGCAGATTAAAAAATATTAAGGGAATTTACATCGCGAGTGAGCGATAACAATAGATAACATGTAATACAGACTGCGTCGCTCATTCGCACAACAAAAGATGACATGTAATAAATCTCAGTGAGTGAACGATGACCTAACCTAAACCTGACCCTCTCACTCATGCAACAAAAGATGTTGGATGACTTACCTTGGCGAGTGAGCGATAACATAAAAATTTCCTTTGCTCACTCACTCTCGCAACAAAAGATGTTAAGTAAAATACATGGCGAGTGAGCGACAACCAACTTTAAGACATTTCCCATAACTACATCGCTCACTCGAGCAGTCATATTAACACTTTGCAAGACTGTTGTGATTGCACGACCACATAACAACCCATTTACTTGCTCACTCGCACAGTTAAGTGACTGATTAATAAAGACTGCGTGACCAAACATAAAAGTTGACAACTTAGAAGATTAAGCACATTTTATTACTTATCTCACATGAAAAGCCACAACAATAACACAATAACGTGGGAAAAGACCAACTTTGAAATATTAAAAATTTTAGAAAATAGTGATAACGGTGGGTATAACAGATCTTTATCCATCCACAAGGGTTTGATTAAGCAAGGTGAATACTTACATTTGTCTTGTTTAAAATTCTTTACTTATTTCATTTGAAGGTTAATTCCTAACGGGGGCTTGACCAAGGCAAGCCCCTTCCCCCAACAATTTCCCCTTCATTCTTGTGTGCAAATGCAGGTTTAGAATGAAGTTTTAATTGCAGATCTGAGTACCCATTTGAGAGAACTTTCCAGATCCATCTTATGTTCCAGATTCTGACAGTGTTGGGTATAGGTCAAACCTTCAACATCTACCCTAGAATTTAGGTTGTAAATTCTAGTTATAGAGCTAGAAACCTAATCCAAAGGCTTTCCTAGATCCATTTTTTGTTTCTGACTTTGAGCAGTTTGGGTATAGGTCAAACTTTTGACCTATACCTTGGTATAGGTTGAACCACTTTTGACCTATTCCAGAGACATAACAAAAAGTTACAGATTATAGAGTTGCATATTATAGACTGTTGGATTCAGGTTTTGAGAGCTTTTGGGACTTTGTCAGACACAATTTTAGCATTTTGCACACCTTCTTCCTCTTTCTTTTTTAGGTACATGCATTCTTTTCCCTTCCTCTTGCATCTACTTCATCAGATCTGTTGTTGTGCTTTATTGTTGCATCTTCTCTTAATCATAAACATAAGATCTCTTTTCATTTTCTTACATTTACATCACATAAAGGAAAAACACCCTAAATTCTCCCCTTAGCGAGATCTTGCATTTGTGCCCTTGCATCCTTGGTTTGTACAAAGATTTAGCTTGAGGATAGGATTTAGGGTCCTTCCAATGTATATGTGTGACTTGGTATTCTACCATTGATCACCACTTCACCATATACAAATACAAAGGGTGTTTACCCAACCCAACGATTAATCTACCAAAAAAGGCCATAGGTGTCAAGTAGTTTCAAGTGAAACAGACTCATTTGAAATTGTTCAAAAAAATAATTTCCATCGAAAAAAAAAATTTGTTCAAAAGTGTGGCATAGCTTTGAACATTTATCCTTTTAAAAAATGGCATTGATCATAATATTTTAAAGCTATTATTTTGTCTTTTTGTTAACATGACATCATACTTGTAGGTCCAAGGCCTTGGGTTGGATTTTCAAGCCCCTTTTAAGCCCAAAACCAAAGTAAAAGTATAGTTTTCAAAATCAAAATTTTATGGAATGATTACTCACTCCAACACATGTACTCATTTTAAAAAGGAATGGGTACACAGTCTAATAAAAATTTGTATTCATTTTAAAAATAAATGGGAACATATTTGGAACTAGGCACACATTTCTATTATATCTATTAAAATTTTATTTTTAATAAAAAATGCATTATGCTTGACACAATTAGGAACGAGATCGTAAACAAGAATGAGTGATTTTTCTGTATGGCTAGGTGTTTAGGTTTGGGCTCTTGTTCCTAAATGGGTGCACATTTTTTTATTAATACATATAATTCCTATTGAAATTATTTATCATGCGATAATTCGACTAAAATTATACTCAACTTCTTGTGCCTACCCTAATCATAAATGATTTCATTTAACATTTAAATCGCTATAATCAGCTATATTCTTTGAACTAGTAGTTAAAGAAAAAATATTTTAATTACTTTGATTCATTGCTAATGTTTCATTTTGCAAACAATGTTCTTATTGAATCATTAGGTACATACTGTTGAATTATGTTGTGTATGGTGGTACACCATTTGCATTTGGAATAAACTATAAAAGTAAAATAATAGTGATATAAAAATTAACATATAATTATTGAAGCAATTAAAGGAGTGCACCCAATTTAAAAATAAGAGTAGAAAAATTTAGAGTGTCAATTCTAAGCCAAATTGATAGTATAAAGTGTACCTTGGTGAACTTGGGCAAGCTACCCCTTTATCATAAACTATTATCTCATTTAAATATATTGGTTCTAGTTTTTTTATTGTTATTGAATAATTGTGAAATAACTTAAAGTTTACCTCAAAGAAGATTTGTCATACTCCTTATGATCTTTAGTGTATTATACCTTATGTTGTGTAGCTAAAATAGTAGGGACATCACAGTGTAATATGTCTAGGGGTAGCTTAACCTTCTCTCCAAGAAGAAATAAGCATAATTTGTTGTACTGTCTATAATGGTAAGGCATTCAAATGTATGTTGATAAGGAGAGTCACTAATATAAATGACCCACTCTCAAAATTTGTATTACATGTGATTATGTTGATTAAGAAATGTGTATCAAAATATTGTGTCAAAGAGTGTTTTGTAGGGAGACTATGATGTATCACATTTATGATAATGACTAGGATTTTGAATATGATATGGATAAGAGACAATCGAAGGGACAATAAATGAACCTTGCATATATCACATTGTCTTCAGTATATCTATACTGAGGTATTCCTTCTACCTACTTGAAAATATTAGAACATATGTAGAAAGGCATAAGAATATGTTCTTGTCTTTTCGCTTTCCGTTAAAATGGGTTGACATCATTCGATTGTCATCCCTTGTATATAAAGAACTCTACAGAATAAAATCAGCAAAGGGCCCAGCTGTTCCAATCATTTCATTCTCCTTCAAAGATTCAGTTAACGATGTTTTAATAGCTTTAAATAACTTGTATTTCATATCTTTAATCACATACTCAGCTTTTAACTCACTTATTCTTGCAAGCATCTATCAACGTTAATGATCCTCCCATGTACGTTAATCGTCCTGGTGCTATGAGACGTCCTGAATTTAATTGCTCAGTAATTTTAAAATGCGAGTTGCCATTGAATTTCTTACAACGTACTGAATTTAATTGGAAGCTGTTCGATGTTTAACTGTTTTCAGTTTTATTATTCAAGTTCTAGTTTGTTTCTGATCAGCTCTCAAGTTCTACTTTGTTTACCTGCATGGATGATGCTGTGACACGTAAAGCAAAAATACACAACCTCAAATAATACTGAAATGAACAGATAAACAGATTAAAAATGAACTTAGTTGTGAGGACGTAAGGATAATGGCGTGTTACAGGATCTATCAGAGTTTAAAGTTTTAAAAATATTGTTTTTGATAAGATTTTAAAAAGTTTCTTCTATGAATATAGAAGAGTTAATGTTATTAATTTGAGTATTTTTGAATTTGATTTCATGAAATGAGTTAACAAAAGGTGCTAATTACAATAGTGATAAACCATGAAATGCCTTGAAAACTTTGAGAACTAATTACACTTCAAATTGTTTATTATTTATCAAAGTTTAAACTATTTGAGAAAAAAAACTTGTTTCAAAGCAAACATCTGCTCAAGAACAAAAGTACAGTTATCTACAAACCCCATTAATACCATAAAAATACGGAGAAAGAAAAAACTTTTCAAATACAAACAAGAAAGGATGATCTCCAATCACATTACACACACAGAAATATGAGAAGCTGTCAATAGCATTAAGGTTAAATAGAAACATAAGACCAAGCGTTCAACAAAGATAGCCTACCACCAGCCATTACTTTCTACACTTGGTCTCAAAGGTTAAAAAGGACGGATGAATGCTGAATTTTCTCAGTAATAAGAAACTGCACAAGAAGTGCATATAGCAGAAGTGGAAAACCCATTGAAGTTGGAGCCAGCAGCAGCAGTATAAGCACCCATGTCAGGAAAAACCAGCCAGTCAGCCACTTGAAGCTCAGGAAGCCAATGGTCAGTAAGCACAGTATCCAGAGCATCACAAGTCGGCCCAAACACAGTCGACCGATACTTGGGCAGCCCATTACAGGAAGGATTAAGGCGGCGAGACATGCAAGCCAAGGGAAGCGCAGTTATCACAGCATGATCATACAGAAGACAATTCATGGAACCATAAATCCCATCATTAATCCAGTACTCCCTCAGATCTCCTCTCACCCGCTTCCCAATAATGTTCGTCGCCAGAGAAAACGCCGACTCTGCAAAGTAACGACCCGGTTCAGCAATTACGGAAATTGCAGAGGATTGGCCAGGGAAATAGGTACTCAACGCGGCTCGAACCGCAGCCGAAGCGTCTGTAAACCGCGGACCGGCAGTGAAACCGCCCCCAATGTTAACAATTTTCAGCCTCGGAAGCCCTAATTTGGAGGCCGTGTCGAAGGCGTTCTTGACGGCATTAATGGCGCCAGTGTAAGCCCTAGCGTGCTCTGCACCACTACCGACGTGAAACGAAACTCCGGCGACGGTTAATCCCGCCCGCTGCGCCGCCTGAAGCAGCGGCCCGACTTCTTCAGCTAGAGCTCCGTATTTCGACCCCAGAGGGCACCGCGCGCCTCCGTCTTCCTGGGCTTTCACCCTCAAAATCACCTCGCATAGCGGATGTGAGCTCCGGATCTTCTCGAGCTCTTCCTTGGAATCAAAAGTCGTCAAATTCACGCCCACTTTGGCGGCGTATTTCAGCTGGGTTTCAGCCTTGCAGGGATTAGCGTACACAATCCGATCCGCTGAAACGCCAAGGGAAAGCACAGCCTCGATCTCGGCCCGACTCGCGCAGTCGAATCCGGCGCCGAGGGTTGCAAGGGAGGAGAGCAGAACGGGCTCCGGATTGCACTTCACGGCGTAGAAAGGTCTTACGCCGGGAAGGGCTTCCTGCCATTTCTGCCACAGATCGACCACAACGCCCAGATCCAGAACATAAAACGCCTCTTTTGATGCTTCTCGCTCAATAATGGCCTGCATTAGCTCGTTCACCGATTCATGAGTTCGAGACCTCAGGGAGCTCACTTTCTGCCCCCTGAGCCGCGAAGCTCCTGTCACCACCCTCTGGAGCGCAGACCAGGGGCTCGATTCGGCTCCTCCCTTCATCATTTGCTCCGAGGCCATGCTCAAATGCAAACGGAGCTTGTAAATGATGGGGATTGTTTGAAATTTTGCTTCTGCCCCGGTACCCTTTTATATAGGGCCCGGGATTGTGGGATCTGAGCAATGCAGTTGCTTGGGAGTCCGAAAGGGGTTGCGAATATGGAAGCTAATAATGGAAGAGAGAAGCTCCATAATTCCTGCCTTTTCCGCCACTGGGGGAATCGTTACCCTCTCAAGAAAATTCCTGAGAACTGGGGCGGCTTCTCCAGGCGGTGAATTTGAAACCCAATGGCATGGATTTCCGTTATCCGTGTCTGCCCTATTATTGTTGTTCCCGGGCCCTCTTTTGCCTTTCTTTACTGCACTTTGTGACTGTTACAGCTCGATATTTTCTGCTGGTCTTAGATTTTTCACACAGATCTGCGATCCCATGACGGAGACGGAAAGGTTGCAAGGTCCGTGATTGATATTCCTGGCTCTATCTCGATATGGAACCTCGTTTCAGGTCTCCATCCACTCTATCTTCTCATATGCTGCAATGCTTTTGTCCACAATCTTCATTAGCTGAGTTACAAGAGATGGAATGGGCGGGGACATTCTATCTGTGAATGCAAGTATACTTCATTGGAAACACTTTTTATATATATATATATATATAGTCAAATAATTAGAAGTTTATTTTAAAAAGGGTTAATGGGTATATAAGGTTCATCAACTATAAGTAAAAAATCAAAGATTGAAAATATGAAATACATTAGTCATCATTAAGTAGAGGTCATTGTATTGAGTGAGAAAGAGGACTTTTTAAGGGGGTCATTTTTTCATTTTTCATTTGGAGGGAGTAGCAATATGATGAGTGCAAATATCAAAAACTTTTTATAAATGAATTAGTATATAATGATGTTAAAAACTATCATAAAAAATTAATCAATATAATAGATTAAGCTCCTTTTATGTTCAACTCAAGGAGGAAAATTGTAGGTAAGAGTAGACTATTAACTAAACCTTAAAAGAGGCGACAAATGTAGAGCACATTAGCTAGATGTGGAGACATTGGTAAAGTCTATATGAATTAAGATAAAGATATAGAAAACTTCTAAGTGAGCTTAAGTCTACTATGAATAGGTCTATTAGGTAAAAGAAAAATAGGTAGGTAGAATTGCTTTTTGTACTAACACCCGCTTAAGTTATACTTAAGGGGTTAATTAGTTTCAACAACTAGGTAAAAGTAAACTAGACAAATAGAACTACTTTGTACCAAGACAAGAGTAGGATCATTTCACCAAGGGGCTTTCCAAAGGGATGTTTTTTTTGGAGGGAGTAACAATATGATGAATATAAATACCAAAAATTTTCATAAATGAATGTGCATGTAATGATGTCGGAAGCTATCATAAAAAGACAATCATTTTAATACAATAAGTTGGTTGTGTATGTAAGATGAGGAGGAAATGCAAGGTAATAATAGACTAAGTTGACTAACCCTCAAAAAGGCTTGACAAATGTAGAGTGATTGGGACAAATGTGAGGACATGTAAAGTCTCTATGAATTGAGATAAAAATACAGGAAACTTCAAGTGAGCTTAAGTGTAGTGTGAATAGTTCTATTAGGAAAAACTAAACTAGATAGGTAAAACTATTTTTCACACAAACACCCCCTTTAAGAGATACTCATGGAGTAAGATAAACACTAAAAATTGAGTCTTGACAACTAGGTTGCATGTCCCCTCTTGTTTAAAATTGGATTTTGACAAATAATAAATCATTATATATTTACATGGATTAAGATCGAACAAGCATAAGAAGAATAATTGATTTAATATTTATAATTGTCCAATTATTTACAATATCAAGAGGGTAATAAATATTAAATTTAGTATTTATGAGACTCAATATAGGTGTTAGTATTTGTGCCCTTTGGAGTCATGTAGAGAGAAATCCAAAACAAAGAATTGAATGGGCTTTGAGGTAACTCAACAATCATGCATCTCAATGGGTAATAGATTTTGTATGGTTATAAATATGGTTGTTTAGGTCATTTGGAGGCATGTTGATTATTATCTCTTCTCTCATATTTCCAAATTTACAAATGGTTTCTTTAGTGGATGTAAAATCATTGAAGAAGAAGGCTTATGGATGAAAACCTATAAGATTTGGGTGAGTAGAGGATGAGAACTCTTAAATGATTACAAAGAGTGTTCTCTGATAGCAGTATGCTTTGTGTTGTCATTGATGTCAATATTTGGGGTGACATTGATGTCATCTTGTTGAAAAGGAAGAGTTGTTGAGATTGTGACAATGATTACTTGAAGAGTTGTTGAGGTTGTGACAATGATTGATGAAGAAGATTTGAAGAGTTATTGAGACTATGGCATTGATTCATGAAGAATATTTAAAGTTTAAATAAAATTTCGTGGTATATTCAGATGATAGAAATATGAAAATATAGAACATGTAGGAAAGAGTATTTGAAAACCTTAGGAGGAGATGCTTCACATAAAGAGATGATTGTTAGAATTCAAAGAATTCATAAGCCAAGATCACCTGCAGCAAAATACCTGTCACAAAGGCAAAGAATAGAGACAAAACTCACATAGATCTAAAAGATAAAAATATTCATTCATAGAGAGAAATGAGGGAATTACAAAAGAATTGATAATTACAAATTGATCAATCCTAATAAATGAGATCACAACCCTAAGAAGGGTGGAGAAACCTAGGTTGCATGAATAATTAATAAAATCATTAATTATTGCATGCCTAAAGTTTAGCTTAAGTGAACTAGAGATTTTTTATAAAAAAGGTGCTTTAATAATTAAATCAATAATGATTTAATTAACAAGTGAAAATAATTTGTTTGCACTAACCCCCTCTTAAGATAAACTTGTCATTGATGTTGTTTGGGTATGTGCACCAAATTGTGAACCAAAAAGGGGGGTATAAGTGGACATATTTTTTCTGAAATCGCGTAAACGTGAACTTGGAACAATTGTTTGAGGGTCATGCACTCAAAATAAGAATGTAAAAAATAAAAATTGTAGTACTCTGAATCTAGTTTCTAAAATACTAATGTTTTTTAAAAACCGATAAGATTAAGAGGGTCAAACCTCACGCATAAAAACATAACATAGTTGTTTTCGTGCATTGTATAAAAGATATAGTTATATTCAACATTTTTTAAATCCCTTTGGTAGGATGATAGGTAAGAGTGAGATCTAGAAGTTGTGTATTTTCTGTAATTGTCCGATGAGTATTTTTTCTTCTGTGATTTTTTGAAGTGACCGTATCCTGAAATTTTGGTACTTGTTAGTGTGCTAGGCATTAACTTGCATCAAAATAATAAAAAATGAAAACATTTTTTTATAAGTGTATAGAATCAAGTGTAGAACAATAATATGTAATTTATTTGTAATTTGGTTAAGTATATCAAAATTTATTAAAAAAATGGTAAACAGATGTCTGTGAGGACTGTCAAGACACTAGTAAAGAAAATTAAAGTTTACTATGTTAATGTTGTCCAAAAATAGAAAATTTATGGTTAGAAAGCTAAGAAGACGTACGAGATTATGGTGAAAATTATAGAGCTACCTTGTTGACAAATTGCAAACCTGATGAAGATAAAGTCGAGAATTCATCTTAGAAGATGGAGAAACTTCTAAAAGAACAAAAATGGAGGGAAAATGAGCCTCCAAGCCTTTGGGTCATTTTCCAAGCCTCTTCCCAAGCCATAACCCGATCGGGTTTCTAAATTTCAAATAACTCGATTGGGTTCTGAAAAGCAAAAAGTATGTTTTCAACTCCATAACCTGATCAGGTTCTACAGATTAAAATGCACAATTTTCACTTCTTCAAAACCCGATCAGGTTATGAAAAAGTAAAAATTATGCATTTTATTCTCTCTCTCTCTCTCTCTGATATATGCGTTAGTGAAAAATGGAAAAGAGAACTTAAGAGGTGTGAGTTACTTAAAAATGATATATGCGTAGCTGATTTTATGAAGATATTTAAAGAGAAACTAGTTTATGAGTACAATATACGTCATTCACATAGAGCTAGGTGGTTGGATGAGAAATTCAAGATATGTAAGGACACTTTTCCCCTTCGTACTATTGTCTCCATTGTTGATTTTGCTGAGAATTATACACTTAAATCTCAAAATGAAGTACAAGCATTGTATTTCCATTCTATACAAGTGATGATATTTTTACATATAGAATTATTACACGCACATGATAGCACATATGCAGATAGAAAGGTTTTAAGAGAGTATCACTTCTACATCAATGAAAATCACACACATTCATCAGAGTTTGTGCAAGGTTGCTTCAATTTTTTCTATGAGAATTTAAGGGAAAGAGGTATTAAGTACAACCAAACCATAATATGGTCAGACAGTTGCACTTCACTGTTACCTAAATTTCCCATTCTATCAATTTTGGCTACAAGTAGAGTAAATGAGGCTCCCACAAGGGTAGAGCCCAGCTTGTATGAATTCTTCATTTTTGCTTGACTTGATCTTGTTCTCTGCATTTTTAGGCCTGGTTTTACCCCTTTGTTCATGTCTTAAAATACCTAATTCATGCAAAAAACCCTTTGAATTCATGATAAAACCCTAGCTCGTTCATGACTTCTTCTATTTTCAAGTTACTTTTTCAAGTGACTTAAGTGATTTATTAACCATGTGTGCAGTGACATCTCCTTGTTTATCTCTTAGTCGCGCAACCCAGAAGAAATATTACATATCTTTCAGCGACTTTGAGATTCCCTTAGTCACTTAATTACTGAAGAAAATAAAATATGCTCTTTCCATATAGAGATTAAGCACAGGTCGTTGATTTGATTTTGATCATGTGTTGTGCGCGTAATCTTAGAATGACACCAGAGTTAGTCAAAGTGTCCTGTGAATTCGTGACTCAGTCTATCTCGTGATCTCTAGATAAACTCAAGGTTTAAGTCTATTTGGTTTCTTTTCTTCAGTCGTGTGATCGCTGAATGGGATCAAGGTTAAGTCATTTCTTATGAGATTAAATGCGGGTCATCGATGCAAATCAGATCCTGTGGTTTGTGCTAAATCTTTAGACAAAGTTAAAATTCAACAAATATTTAGAGATTATGCACAGGCCGTTTATTTAGGGATGATCTTGGGGTTAGCAAGATGATCTTGTGACTTTGAGTTTTCTTTCAATCATGTGATCTCACTACAACATTTGGGGTCAAATTTCGACGCCAATTTGCGACGGCGCTACCATTTATGTGTGATTTTTGTATTTTTTTTCAAGTGCCCCCGACGCTATCACAATAGTGATGATACTGTTGTAATTGCGACACCCTCTTGATTATAAAGAAAAAAAAAAGAAAAAGAAAGGCTCATTTGTGATCGAGTTGTGCATGCGAGCGAAAGGAAACTATACCATTCTGCGCACGAAGAGGGCTCTTGTTGTATTGAATCCAGCTACCTCTGGGCTGGTTTGCAATTCATTCAACTGGTTTCCTTCATGTTTAGGGTATAGCCACCACGTACTCATCAACAAGATGCCACCGCATACTCATCATTTGAGGTATGTCTTTTATAAAGAAAGTAATGAGAACATACATCGTACTCACCATTTGAGGTATGTCTTGTATGTCTTGTATACGCCGTAATGAGAATATACGTCGTAATCTATAGAAACCCTAGCATAAAGAAAGTGATGCTTTATCACGAGCAGTATGCCGCTGTTGTCTCACTGAAGCTTTGACCCTATCTATTAAAGGTCAGATGCCAATGAATTTTGCAATGGTTGGTGTCTTTTTAAATGCCTCATTGAGGAACTGAACAAACTGTTTGGAACCTAGACATTCACGATCTTATTATCAATTTCAATATATGTCTTGTATTTTAGCCTTTGGTTAAGAACATATTACATTACTAGAGGCGTATAGCTTAAGATGGCCTAATTGATATTAGTCAATATGAGAACATATGCCGTAATGAGAACATACGTCGTAATCTTCATAAACACTAGCATAAAGATAGTGATGCTTTGTCACGGGCAGTATGCCACTATTGTCTAGTAGGGAGGAACTTTTAGGTGTCATAAATCTTATAACCTTGAGAAATATGTCTGATACTTGCACCAGAGGTAAGTGTAAGGCCCCTAGTCAAGCTACCCGATACAAGGATAAAAATGTGTGTATGTTATAATGCATTAAAAAATCTTTTTCTATGGTCTTTGTTATATGTGGGTTATTTATGGGTTGTAAGGGATAACTAAGTATGTTCATTTACAAGTTTCCTTATCCTTTGAGGTTGTGCATAGAAAATCACTATTTCATTTCTTATTTACAAACCTATTGTCATGCTCCTTACAAGTAGTTACTTTGTTACCCAATGGGAATACATCTTCTAATTAATTCATGTTTCCTTTACGGTAGTTGTTATTTTTTACCATGCTTTTATGATCTACTTATACAAGTTAAAATGTATTTTATGTTTCCCTATAGCTGATAAACCATTTATGGATCGCACGGGTATGTTGTCCCTCTTACCCCTGTGTATGCAATGTTAAGTGGA
>MU226668.1:33417-53328 GCA_018584345.1 Thuja plicata
GCTAATCGAGGATGTTTCGACTAGATTGGCGATAATGGAGACATGATGTTTTCTTAGGCTTCTGTGTGACTATTTTGAGGAAAACTTTTTAACTTGTGTGAATTAGTCTAACGAAATGGTCATCAAAAAACCATCGAGGACATTCATATGGGAAGGAGGGTTAACTTTTGTTTGTTCATGCAAAAGGATACCTTGGCTATTTAAATATTCCATATCTTAATACCAACCTCCACTTGCAACATTGAATCCGATGAAACCAGTATTCATACTCCTATAGTTGGTCATTCAACTAGCGAGGGTTGTACTAGGTTCTTTAAACGAGGTTACCACATGAGATGAAAGTAATATTCATATTCTTATGGTTGCAGTGGCACCAATAAGGATTGTATTGACTCCTAGTTCCACAATGCTCAATGATGAAAATATATCTCAGTTTGTATTTCTTTCACAAACCTCAAGGACAATTAGTTGCATTGCATTGCATTCATGTTAGATTAATTGCATTTATTTAGAAGTATCTTTCAAGTGAAGGGGGTGGAAGTGAATCATGATTACATCATCGAAGTCCTAATAAATGTCTTCAAATATTTGATCCATCAAATTGATCACATGCCACATCAAGGATATCATCAATATACATCTGCTCACCTAGGGGAAATCTCACCATCTGATCAACTAGGGGCAACCTAACTTTGTTTATCCCTTGTACTTATTTCTATACCTGATTCATATCAAATGACCCTATCTATCAACCTCCCACCATCAATCTTCCAATCGAATATCAATCATTCAAATCATCCAATTGATCATCTAACGTCAATAATTTATCCTATCATCCATTTTCTCATCTTGAGCACATCAAATTTCCTAACTCTAGATCTTGAGGAAGGAAATTCAATCCATTTGTTCATCTCTTGAGATCTTGAGAGAAAATTATCATTTTATCCAATAAATCCATTTTTTCGTCTCTCTAGATCTTGAGAGTGAATTATCAGTTTATCAAATCAATCCATCAACCTACTTATCCGATTGAAATCAATACAACATCAACCAAGTGATTCTGACTGACATCAAGTGATATCCGATCATCATCACCTTATCTCAAACATCAACAACATTTTCTCAATCATAGCTATTATCATCAAATTCTCTTCACACTGGGGCATGTTTTTTTGCCAGGATCAACATCATTGTTTATAAAAAATGCAATCATCTTGGATCTCTCCTATCAAAAATATTCATCAAAATCTTCACATCTAAGATCAATATGATTTCATTTCCGAGGGGGAATCATCATATCATCTAACTAGGATTTCTACATCATATCTTGTATAAAATTTGGGGCATTAAAATTTCAAACTTTATCATATCAGGGTTTCACATTAGGTTTTCATATCAGGGTTTCATATCAAATTTTCATATCAGAGTTTCATATCAGGGTTTCATATCAGAGCATCATATCAGGGTTTCATATCAGATTTTCATATCGGAGTTTCATATTAGGGTTTTCATATCAGCTCATCAGTATCAAATCAACGATTAGGACGATCAAGATTTCTTTGAATCAATGCGCTTCACACATCAATTCAAAGAGGGGCATTTGTAGACACCTAAAATTGACCAGGTGTATCTCAAACATTCAAATCTATAAATCTCAGCCAAATGCCTTAAAATTTCATCTCAATGCAAATCAAATGGATCAAATCAAATGGACAAAATTCAAATCAAATTAAAAGGATAAAATAATCATGAAATCAAATAATCAAATTAAAGCCTAAAGGGATTAATCAAATTATGCAATTGATTTTTCAATTGTATAGTTCAAATCAAAAATATTAAATCCAACCCAATCACCCTTCCATGGCTTATTTAAGTAAATGGAGTTATTTAATTCCTAATATCTTTGAGACAACCAACCAACTTTCCCTCCATTTGAAAACACCTCAAAGATTTTGACTTAACCAAACTTTGATCATGATCAACTCACTCTAACCCCTACCCTTGGGAAAATGCTATAAATACAAGCCATTTCCTTTGTGTTTGGGATCCAAGAATTTTAAGAGAAAAAGAATCCTTATTATAGGCACATTGAGATCATATGAGGAGCATTTGAGAGCTTTTGAGAGATTTTAGCATTTGCATAGCATTCTAGCATATCATGTTTAGGAGCATTTGTTGTTTTCTAACATAATCTTGGAGCATTTTTGAGCATTTTGAGCATTCTAGCTAGATTTGAGCATTCATTTTTCATACATATCTCATTCTAGGATTTTCCTTGAGAGAGATTAATCCTGAGAGCTCTCTTAACAAAGCTTGGATAGAGAACCATGAGATGATATAGATTGTTTAGCCTCAATTCTTAGATTAACTTGTTTTATCTTTCCATAGAATTGTTGTTTTCAATCTTAATTTCATGAAGGTGTATTTTCTTACACACAGGAATAAAGTAAAGACCGATCAAGTCTTATTTGATTAGATGGACAGTGTATTTCCTTAAAGACAAGATGCTCAACATCTACTATTTAAGCGATCAAGCCATGATGACATGTGGCACATATGACGTTATGGGTCCCTAGTCAAAAAGCAAAGTAGAGACATAACAAGTATTAAAGATCCAATAGTTTGCCCAATCTCTTGAATTCCAAGACGTAGATAGTTAATCTCTAAGGCATCGCGCCTGTGTGCCGCATGGCAGATGTGATCTTGTGCTCATAAGTTACTTAAACGACATTGACGGTCATGTTTTAAAGTTGATAAAGATTCAAATCTAGGTCATTGATTAGGCATTCTGTGCCACCTGTGATCGTTTGTATTTGAATTAGAATATTTAAATGTTTTTTCTTAGGGTTTTCAATGTAGTGGCGATAAAGACAAAGTCCCAGACAGATAGTTGGATCTGTTGCTTATTCTGTTCGAACTATGGTGATATGGGAGATATTTTAAAAGACATATCTAATCTCCTGAGATATTTTTTTGAGTGTATTGATGAAGAGACAATACTGCTTTAGGGTTTCAGTATTATTTAAAGGATATCTATTGCAACCCTAAATTATTCCCTAACTGATTGATGGATTGACTCCCAAGCCTGTGTGCTAGGGGAGGTTGTATATAAGTGGTTTTAGAGGCTTTTTTATAGAGGTTTCTTTAGCTTATGCAAGACTTTATGTAGCATCTTCTCTGCCCTCAGGTTTTCATCTTGTTGTAATTTCTCATTGAACTCTTGACTATGCAAAGGTTTTCTGTGACATTTTCTCTGTCCTCAAGCTTTTTCTTGTTTGTATTTCTCTTATTTGAAGCATAATGTAGTGGTTAATATTAGAGAAATATTGGAGTTCTTGAGCCTTCTTTATTTTTGTATCTTTGTGCACTACTATGGGTGATTTGATTTAGAAAATCTTGTGGATTTTGTTCATCCCTTTTTATCTTGTCTCATTCCTATGCCTATTTTCTAAAGTGGATGTTTGTTTGCAGGTCACAGTCTGTGTCTATTCTATTGAATATTCTATTATTTATAAAATCTTCTCTTTCCTTTAATAGCCTCTTTTCATTTCAGACCTCTCTATGACATACTTATGTAATCCTATTCAGGAAGTTGTGTTCTGCTAGATCCAGGAACTTTCATGCTAGTTTTGGTCACTATGTTATGATTCAAGTTACCTTTGGTGCATAACCTTGTAGGTTAAATTTGTTTTTCAGTCATTTCCCTTCAGTTATCCTTCTATCCCTTTTCCTTCCAAGGTTAATTTTCATGTTAAAAGAGAAAATAAGATGATTATCCAAGAGGAACCGGCCTAGAATCTGAAGGCTTCACTTTAGTTAGCAGAGGTCACACAACCTATAAGTGATTCCCATGTTATACTAGATTCTTAGGCTCAAGCGCTTAGCAGGGTGCAAAATTTAGTGTATAACAATTATGGCATGCCCGGTGGGACCACAAAAGAAGTTAATCTTTCAAGACTATGCCATCTATGATATGTTGATTACATAGTACTGACCTACAGAGGTTTCTCTTTAAAGAATATATGGAGACTCCATAGTTTTAAAGAATGAGAAGATCTAGTCCTATTCAATTTTATGAGAAGGATATAAACAAGGAGTTCAAGGCTTTCAAATTTTTTGCAACTACCTCCAACAAGAAGAAAAGAGAGATCATCTCAAAGGACATCCCCTACAAGGAGAGTTCAGTCTACACCACCTGTTTCACAAGAGAGACCCTTGATTTTTTATTTTAGGAGAGGAAGATCTTTAAACAGAGAATTTATAAAGGATTCATCTCCACTCTCTAGTTCAAGTGCAACACACACAATTGTTGTTCAATAGATCACAGTTCCTACAATGGCGAGATAGTTTGCATTTGTGCCCTTCAATCAGTGGAGGCCATTGAATTTTTCTCAACATCATGATGTGCCCTTAGCAGCACTAAAGAGTTTTCCTAATTTCACAGGTGAGAGCCATACAATATCTTGTGAACACATAAGAGATGTGGCTACAATCTGTAACATTCATCATTTTGTTGAGGAAGGTGTGGCTACCAAGTTGTTGGTTGCCTCTTTTAAGGGAAAGGCCCTACAATGGTTTATAACTCTTGCAGTAGGCTCTATTGACTCTTGGGATAGACATGGGGATTCTCTCGACAAATTTTTTGAGGATAAATCAGATCATCTATCCCTGGTTGAGAATCTCACAACCATAAAGAGAGCTCCTCAAGAGCAGATGACAAACTTTAATAACAGATTTCTCTAGACATGGAATAGGATTCCTATTTCTATGAGGCCTTTAGCAGATCATGCTTTTCTATATTTATTGAAAAATTTGAACAACAACATATCTATCATGATCCAATCCACGAGAGGTACTTCATTACCTCAAGCTTTTGATATAGCCATTAAGGATGAAAATTGTTTGATTTAGGCTGGTATGATAGCCCCAAGGGCACCCATGCCCATCTTCTCTGATATTCAACCCAACATGCCCTTGAGAATCCCTCCATTCACTCACATACCCACTGTAGTAGCACCTCAAGCTAGCACTAGCTATGAGGAATCCAAAATAGACCCTTCTCAAGAGTTGATAGAATTGAGAAGCAGTCAACAAGAAATGAAGAAGTTATTACAGACAATGAGTAATGAGTTGACTAGTATTAAAAAGCATAATCAAGGAAGTAGACCACCCTTTTAGCAACAAAATCAAGGTACCAACCAACAATATCAAAATTAGGGACAATCTTATCAACAAAAGACTACCATATCAAGGGAATTACCAAGGTCAAAGGAAGAACTTCAATTAGAGGTCATTCCAACCTTATAATCCCATGCCTCTTAACTCTGCAAATCTAGCTAGGGAGATGGTTCCAAGTGAAAACAATCTTGCATCAAAAAATGAATAGTGTTTTCTATGCAACCAATCTCACAATTGGGCTATGTGCTCAAATGGGTGGATGAATCAAGCACTCATGGCACAAAATGCCTTGAACACCCAATTAGAAGCATCTTCTAGTGGGAGAGTTCCCCAATAGGATGCACAACCTGATGAGACTACTTTCTTTAATTAGAAACAACAAGATTTTAATGGAGTGAATGGTGAATCTCCAATTGTGGCCAACACTTGGTCTAAGAGAAGAGCTCAAGACATGGATCAAGAAGAAGATGGGGCTAAAGCTACTACATCTGCAGAGTCATCACATCCATCTATTCCTACCATACTAAAAATACCTCACGTCATTCCAATCAAGGAGAGTCAATCTCTCAAGGAGGTTGAGCCTACGACGGTGAAAGCACACCAAATAGTACACACAACAGTACCATTCAATATTGTAGACATTATGAAGAAGATGAATGTGACTATGTATATGTAGGACTCCTTGGCTATTCTAGGGAAGCCTAAGATCTTGAAGAAGGCTATGGATGAAGTAAAAATCCCTCAACAACTCACACATGAGATAGCTAAGCCATTGTTGGTCAACACTGATCAAGAGAAGAAAGTTCCAAGTAGCAACACCAAAGAAGATGCCATTCAAGGTAGGAATCTAAAACCACCTCCCTTTATGTATCATTGATTATTGGAAATTATTTAGTACATAATTATATGGCAGATAGTGGGGCTACTAGTTTAGTCATGCCCAAGAAGGTATCTGACCAATTGGGGCTTAAATATGAACCATTCCAAAAGAAGGTAACACACCTTGATGGCTCTTTAGTACACATAGTAGGTGTGGCCAAGGATATAAGCTTGATCCTTCAAGCAAGCCCCAATTTCTCTATCTTACTTGACATCTACATCATAGATCTCCCTGCTCTCTTTTCCATATGTCTGTCAAGGGAGTTCATAGCCAAGATAGGAGGCTATCTTTCTTCTGACTAGTCTCACATTATTTTCCATACTAGGTATGGAACCAAGGTTACCATCAATTTTGAGTCATTGGCAACACATCATATAGAACCTTATGTGTCCAATGTATTCAATGCAAGTTGTCTTGCACTTGATAGTAATGAATTTCCAATCATCAGAGAAACAAAAACTAAGATAGAAAACATCCCAGATATCTATCTAGATGAAATGGAATCAAAAAGAGATTCAGAGGCCTAGGCTAATGTTATTTGGGATGTTGGTTTGGGAAACTATTTGATACAAGAGGATGGATTCATAGAGCCAAATCTTTTCAAGGTAGACATTAAGGAATTAGAATAATAAAGCAATGAAGTTTGGGAACTATTCTTTGATGTTTCTATAAGAAGACATGGCTCTGGTGGTGGTGCAATGTTAGTCTCCCCAAAAGGTGAGAATTATTATACATCTTTTAGATTCAATTTTTCTTGCACAAGCAATACTGCTGAATATGAGAGTCTGGTGAATGGATTGGAGTGGGCTAGAAGGAGAGGGATTAAAGCCCTAAAGTTATATGGTGATAGTGAGCTGGTGGTTAGCCAAGTAAGAGGGATAAGTGCTACTAAGAATGATACAATGAAAGCCTACAAGAATCAAATTTGGGATGAAATACAAGATTTCCATGCTTTCAACATCATTTCTATCTCTATAAAACTAAATCAGAATGCACATAGATTAGTTGTTGTTGGATCCAAATTTGATATTCCTAACAACATTTCAGTAAGGATGGATCAACAACATGTTAATATTATTGTGAGGCCTTTCATCCCTGATAATAATGTTAATTGGCAAGTGTTTGATAATGATAAGAAAATTTTGCAATTCTTGTTTGAAGAAGATGTCTTTTCAGAGCACAATCAAGATAGACTAAGGCAGAACTATGGTGACCAAGTGGTACAACTTAAATAAAATAAGATGCCTAAAGGCCCTATCACCCTAGAACGTATCTTCAACAAAGATGACCATGAAAAATAAAATAATACTAGCTTGGTAGTTCAATAGGAACACTATGTTGATTTGGAACTGGAGCCAGGTAAAAGCCTAAAGTTTAGAAAAGTGAACACTGATGCAGAGAGACAAGATTACACTCAACTATTTCAAGAATTCAGTGATATCTTTGCTTAGAAATATGAAAACCTCGGGGGCTTCAATCCAGCACTTTCTCAACATACCATTGAATTAGAGCCAAATGCCAAGCCAGTCAGACAGAAGCAAAGGCCTGTCAACCCCAAAATTGAGCCACTCATGCACAAGGAGGCTCTCAAATTAATAGAGAGTGGCATGATTTACCCCATAAAGCATACTAGTTGGCTATCCAACCTTGTTCCTATTAGGAAAAATAATGGGGAACTGAGGCTATGTGTTGACTTTAAGGACCTAAATAGGGCATCCCTAAAAGATTGCCATCCATTGCCATCTATGGAGCAGATTCTATAATGTGTCTCTGGATAATAATGCTTCTCATTACTAGATGGATACTCAGGATATAATCATATCCTAGTTAATAAGGAGGATCAATATAACAATACATTCAAAACCAAGTGGGGAACCATGGCTTATCAGAAGATGTCTTTTAGTTTGTTAAATGTAGGTGCTACTTTTAAAAAGGCTATGGATGTGGCCTTTAAAAGCCTCATGTACAAGTTTGTACTGGTCCACTTAGATGATATCACTGTCTATTCTAAAAATGCAGTAGACCACATCAAACATCTGAGGAAAATATTTCAAAGGTGTAGGGAGTTTAGGATCTCCCTCAATCCCAAGAAATGTGTGTTTGCAGTCCATGAAGGGAAACTGTTGGGATATATCATGTCCAAAAAAGGTATTATAGTGGACCCAGAGAGGATTGTAGCTATTCTAGAGCTACCCCTACCACCTCACAAGAAGAGTCTTCAATCCTTCATAGGAAGGATTAACTTTGGCAGGTGTTTCTTTCCTAACATTGCAGATCTATTGAAGCCTTTAACAATAATGTTGAAGAAGAATGTAGTCTTCTGTTGGAGCAAAGAAGGAAAGAGAATTTTCCAAGCCATTAAAGAGGCTCTGACATAAGCTCCTACCTTGTAGAATTGTGATTTTAGTAAGGACTTCATTATATATTCTTATAGAGGCTCTGATGCCATATCTGCAATGTTAACTCAACAGAACTCTAAAGGATTGGAGCAACCTATTACTTTCTTTAGCAAAGGTTTGGAAGAGTATGAGAAGAGGTAATATTTTTAATAGAAACATGTACTTGTTGTGGTAAAGAGCCTTGAGAAATTTATACATTTACTAACCCACAGAAAGGTACAATTGAGAGTCACTCATCCGAGTGTCAAGGATTTTCTACTTTCTAAGGACCTAAATGAGAAAAGAGCTAGTTGGATCACCAGAGTCATGGAATATGACATTGTTATCCAAGTGACCAAGCTATTCAAAGGAAGAGGTCTTTGTGAACAATTGACCGAGGATGAAACTCAAAAAAACCAAGAGCAAATGAATGCATCCTTAGTTGTGAATTTAATAGAAGAACATGTCAAGGTAGCAGGTTGGTTGCCTAACATGGTTCATTTTTTAAAGACAGGGAACTTCCCTGCAAACTTGGATTCAAAAAAAAGAAGGTATTATAGATTGCAATCTATCCCCTTTGTACTGATTAATGAGATCCTTTTTAGAAATGATCATAATGGTGTTCTTTTAAGATGCATTGATTCAGAACAAGTAGCGTATTTCCTAAATTAATTTCATGATGGACCTTCTGTAGGTCATTTCTCTCATAGGACTACTTCTTTCAAGATCATCAGGGTTGGATATTATTTTCCATATATCTTTAAGGATAGTCATGAACATGTAAGAAAATGCATGAAGTGTGCCATGTTTGCGGGGAAGGAAAGGCTTGCAGCTCTGCCCCTTCAACCAAATAGGACAAACCAACATTTTATGAAGTAGGGAATTGACTTTATAGGCCTAATTAATCCCCCATCTAGTATAGGTCATAAGTAGATAATCACTACAACTGATTATTTCACCAGATGGACTAAGGCTATTGCATTAAAGGAGGCAAATGAGAGTGTTTTTTGGGGCTTTTATGATGACATAATTCATAGGTTTGGGACCCCAGACTCCATTATATCAGATAATGCACTTTCTTTCACAGGTTTAAGAGTCACTAAATGGGAAATTAAGCATGGTGTTTACCTAAACACAAGCTCCAATTATTACCCCTAGGGCAATGGTTTAGCAGAGTTTACAAACAAGAACTTGATTAGGATAATAAAAAATACTCTACAAGAAAACCAGAAGGGTTGTCACTCTAAAATAAAGTCTTCCTTATGGTTAGACAAGATCACTCCCAAGAAGATCATTGGGAACTCTCCATACATGCTATTCTATGGCAGGGAAGCTGAATTCTCCATTTCAACTAGATTACCAGCTTTGGACCTTGCTACCCAACTTGCCCTCTTTGAAGAAGGAGACCCTCTACACGTAAGGTATGCTCAACTCATGGAGTTGGAAGAAAGAAGAGACAAGCCCATGCAAACTATGGAGTTCCAACATATGCAAATCAAGAAGAGCTTTGATAGGAGAGACAGATCAAGGAACTTCAACATTGGGGATATAGTCCTCAAATGGGATGAATTTAGATCTAGGCCTGGCAGGCATACCAAGTTTGACTCCTTTTGGGGAGGCCCATTTTTTATCACTGAGTGCAAGGAGCATAACACTTTTCAGCTTTCAACTCTTGAAGGAGGAGCCTTTCCAATTTATGTCAATGGATTTCACCTAAAGCCTTGTTTTGACATTTGTCCAGCTTTGTATTTAATTTTCCTACTTTTTGTTCTACTTTCTAGGTTAGTTTTTCCTTCTTTCCTTGAAGTGCTTGTGCACAGTTAGTTGTTTCTGCTTGTACAATACTTTTCCCTATTTTGTTTCATTGTCCCTCCTCCTAGTTTCAATCCTCCTTCCTTCCCAAAATTTTTTGTGTGCTCAAATGCAAACTCCTATGCACAATGGAAATTCATAAGGCAATTTTATATGTCTAGCAGGCTGACATTTAGCAGAAATCACCAAAAATGTTACCTAAATTTCCCATTCTGTCAATTTTGGCTACAAGTGGAGTAAATGAGGCTCCCACAAGGGTAGAGCCCAGCTTGTATGAATTCTACTTTTTTCCTTGACTTGATCTTGTTCTTTGCATTTTTAGGCCTGGTTTTAGCCCTTTGTTCCTGTCTTAAAAGACCTAATTCATGCAAGAAACCCTTTGAATTCATGATAAAAACCTAGCTCATTCATGCCTTCTTCTATTTTTGAGTTACTTTTCTATGTGACATAAGTGATTTATTAGCCATGTGTGCAGTGACATCTCCTTGTTTATCTCTTAGTCACACAACCTAGAAGGAATATTTCACAACTTCCAACGACTTTGAGATCACCTTAGTCACGTAATCGCTGAAGGAAATGGAATATGCTCTTTCCATCTAGAGATTAAGTGTAGGTCATTTCTTTGATTCTGATCATATGCTATGCGTGTAATCTCATAATGAAACAAAAGTTAGTCAAATTGTCCTGTGAATTTGTGAATTAGTCTATCTCGTGATCTCCATATAAACTCAAGGTTTAAGTTTGTTTGGTTTCTTTTTTTTAGTCACATGATCATTGAATGAGATCAAGGTTAGGTCATTTCTTATGAGATTAAATGCAAGCTGTCAATGTAATTAGATCCTGTGGTTTGCCCTAAATATTGAGAAAAAGTCAAAAGTTAGCAAATATTTAGAGATAATGCACAGGTCGTTGATTCAGGGATGATCCTAGAGTTAGAAAGATGATCTCGCGACTTCAATTTTTCTTTCAGTAGCGTGATCTCCAGATGGACTAAGGTTAAATTTAAGTCAGGTAAATTTGAAGATGGGCCCACTGAGTTATGATCTGAGTCATCGATGTAGAATAAAATCTTAAGGTGGGCATGTGATCTCATGATAAAATTAGAGTTAAGAAGATGATCTAGTGACTCAGAAACATAAAGAAGTTCAATTACCCAAGTTTAAAGATGAGTCAAGGCAAGGTTAGGGATAAGTCAGAGATAAAGATAAAGATCGAGAAAGTCCTAGAAAATCAAGTGGTAGGCATAAAGCCTTGATGCCAAAGTCCTCAAAATCTATCCATCAAGGCATTATGTCTGCATGACATGCATCCTTTTTTGACCAAGTGGGGCATGTGGTTGTCAATCTAGGTAAAGAGTTAGCATTTGAGCATGTTGATTTTCATCCTACGGTAGGCGTAAAGCCTTAATGCCAAGTTGATCAAAATCTAATTATCAAGGCATTACACCTTATCGATGCGTGGGAATTTGTCAGAGCTTGGACCCATCTGTGGTAAGGTAATGTGTGAGCAAGTTTCTTTTGATCCAACAGTTGGCTTAATGACTTAAAGACAAATTGATCAAGATCTAGCAATCAAGCCATTAAGCTTGAATGAGATGTGTCCATGGCAGGCCAGGCTAAGGCTGAAAGGAATAAAGTAAAGATCGATCAAGTCTTATTTGATTGGACAGACAGCATGTTGCCTTAAAGACAAGATGCTTGACATCTACTATTTAAGCCATCAAGGTGTGATGACATGTGGCATAGATGATGTCATGGCTCCTAGGTTGAAAAGGGCAGTAGAGACACATCAAGTATTAAAGATCCAATGGTTTGTGTGATCCCTTAATCACCAAGATGCAAATAGTTAATCTCCAAGGCATCACACCTATGTGTCGCGTGGCAGATCTTATCTTGTGCTCATGGGTTACTTAAAGGACATTGACGGTCATGTTTCAAAGTTGATAAAGATTGAAATCTTAGTCATTGATCGGGAATTCCATGCCACCTGTGACTATTTTTATTTGAATTCAAATATTTAAATGTTTTTTCTTAGGGTTTTCAAGGCGGTGGCGATAAAGACAAAGTCCCAAAGAGATAGTTGGATCTATTGTTTATTCTATTCAAATTATGGCGATATGGGAGATATTTTCAAAGACATATCTGATCTCCAGAGATATTTTTTTGAATGCATTGATGAAGAGACAAGACTGGTTTAGGTTTTTGGTATTGTTTAAAGGATATCTATTATAACCCTAAATTTTTCCCTAATTGATAGATGGATTGACTCCCAAGCCTGTGTGCTAAGGGAGGTTGTATATAAGTAGTTTTAGAGGATTTTTTAGAGAGGTTTTTTTAGCTTATGCAAGACTTTCTATAGCATCTTCTTTGCCCTCAATTTTTCATCTTGTTTTAATTTCTCATTGAATTCTAGATTATGCAAAGGTTTTCTGTGACATTTTATCTATCCTCAAGCTTTTTCTTGTTTTTATTTCTCTTATTTGAAGAATAATATAGGGATTAATATTAGAGAAATCTTGGAGTTATTGAGCCTTCTTTCTTTTTTCATCTTTGTGCACTACTATGGGTGATTTAATTTAGATAATCTTGTGGATTTTTTTATCCCTTGTTATCTTGTCTCATTCCTGTGCATATTTGCTAAAGTGGATGTTTGTTTGAAGGTCACAGTCTGTGTCTATTCCATTGAATATGCTATTGTTTGTGAAATCTTCTCTTTCCTTGAATAGCCTCTTTTCATTTCAGACCTCTCTATGAAATACTTATGTAAGCCTATTCAGGAAGTTGTGTTATGCTAGATCAAGGAACTTTAATGCTAGTTTTGGCCCCTTTGTTATGATTCAAGTTACCATGGTGCATCACCTAGTAGGTTAATTTTCTTTTCAGCCATTTCCCTTCAGTTACCCTTCTATTCCTTTTCCTTCCAAGTTTACTCTTCATGTTAAAAGAGAAAATAAGGTGATTATCCAAGAGGAACCAGCCTAGAATCTAGAGGCTTCACTTCAGTTAGCATAGGTCCCACAACCTAGAAGTGATTCCCATGTTATACTAGATTGTTAGGCTCAAGCGCTTAGCAAGGTGCAAAATTTAGTGTATAACACTCACAATTCAAGAATGTGAGGATGTTCTATTGGTTGAGTAGGATGCATGTGAAAAGTGGCGTTCAACATTTTTGGAATTTCAATGAGGCGGGGCATGGAAAAGGTGAGCATGATGGTGCAAGTGCATGTGTAAAAATATCTCTTGCTAGAGAGGAAGTGAAGTATGAAGGTGGTGCAGAGTTAATAAATGCAAAGACAATTGTGCGAAGGTGCAACTCTACGATGGGAACAGGTAATGAAGGTAAGTATATGGTTAATAGATCTTTTTGGTTGATAGGCAAGTCTAACATTGAAAACTATCTAGATTGGTTTACACTTACATGATCAAGTGACATGCACTCATTTAGAAGTTCAAATCCAACATCATTGGGTATTTATACTAGATTAATGACATGCTTTTGCTTGTCTTGTGTGAATTTTGCATGGGAGGAATGTGAATCAAAAGAGTGGGTTGATGAATGGTCTTATAGACCTTTGCAACCACTTGCTAAATATAAACATCTTAGAGCACTACAATTGAGCCAGTTTGAAGCATCAAGGGATTTTGATCACATATCTAACCTAGTTGAACCAGGTAATTTGTCAATTTATTCTTCATTTTGAGATGAAATCTTTTGAACCTACTTGAAATCATTTTATTAGGTGGTTAAGTTTTTAGGGTGTTAAATTATACCTCTATAAATTGTAGGTCATGTATATGCATTTTTTGTAGATGAGAAAAATGAGGAAGGAACTGATTACTTTTTGTGTCATTGTATTGAGGGAAAAAAGAAATTGATAACTGCAGTCATTGATGGACAGGGTATTGAGTACCCAATGGGATCTATTGTTGTGATAGTGACATTGCTTAGAAGGTACACTATCAAAATATAATATGTTCTTGTTTGACGAATTGGAGACCTCTTACCATCATTCTATTACACTTTATATGTTAAATTTTGTATTAATTTATGCTTCTATGAAATGCAAGTACCCTATCCAAAAATTCAACAAGTGGTTGTTTGAGGACTATGAGACACATAGTCTCATAGACATATTTTGCATTAGTCAAACCTTCTTGTTGCAACAAATATTGGATTGATAAATTATACTAGTAGACCTCGTAAGAATAATTTATGTAAACTTCATGAATCTGAACACAAGGCAATACATGACACAATAAGGGTTAGAGCTAATCCAGAAGGTTTGATCAATTAGTTTTGGGCCATCATGAAGAATCATTCTACGAAATGGTAGAATTATTTTGACAATTTTTTATATAAATTTTGTGAAACAATCTAACTTCGTTGTTTTGTAAATATAAATGACAGTGAAGTGGTCTACATGCATATTCAGAGACCATATTTTGTATATTGAAAGAAGATCAAATTATATATAAAAGTAGCCATGGGTTGATTTGTATATACTGAGGGTCCACATTTTATATAGTTTACTGTGTACCATTTAACTAAGAGGGTATGAATGAATTACGATTTATTACAATTATAACAATGGATCATGTAGTGGATATCTCATGTTTCTCTAAATTGTAATAATAGTTCATGTATAGTATTTATGTATGTATGTTCATTTTCATATTATGTATTTATGTATGTATCTTTGTAATGCATTGTATTTATGTATGTATGTTCATTTTCATATTATATCTTTTCCATGTACTCTCTCTCTCTCTCTCTCTCTCTCTCTCTCTCAAAGAAACTACCTTGAAAATATTTTGTCAAACCAAAGCAATAGGCATAATCTATAATTAAAATTATGGTGTTATATGTTATGCTTCATTGATGTTTGAATTGTTTTACTTATATTGCTTCTTAATTTGTCTTAGTGCACCTTAGGAACACTTCGGTCTGACTTGTGCCGGAAATTTCTTGATGGTTTGCAAGAGGAAAAGGGTTTCCCCTAGCGTTTACCTGACCAAATGGAGCTAATGGACCTAACAGTTTGGTTCTACGACAAACGGTTTGAAAGATGCACCATTGAGCAACTTTCAACTGAGTAATAATGAAAATTTTTGCACCAAACAAGATTAGGACACCAAATGGAATCAGAGTAGAATCTCCTAGAATTGAGCCACGTGCTTGTAGACCTTCCCAAGATGGTCATTTTGTTGGAAATACAATAATGGGAAAGCAAGATACTGAGAGGGGGGTGAATCAGATCTTCAAATTTAGACACTTAAAACAAACTGATCCACATTCATACATATATTAATCTAATGTAATATCAAATAGCATCCACACAATTAAATAAATAACTCATAACACAAGAACTTGGTAACCCAGAAACCCAAATAGGTAAAACTGGGGTGGGGATGACACCCACAAAATTCTCCACTACTGCAATAATAAAGTATGCCTGTTCGGGCTACAAAAGTTGATTACAAGATGCAATCTACCTTGTTAAAGGTCTCTCCAGTTAAGAGCTAAAGATCATTACAATCTACCCTGTGAAAGGATTTCAACTTACAATAAAGTAAGCACTTTGTTAGGATATTTAGAAAGGTCTGCTAGAACCACTCTGTTAAGAGATTTTCACCTGATATAATGATTAGAATGTCTCAAGTATTGATCCTTCGTTATGCACTTTAGATGCTAATGATGGATCTCCTCTTTCTAGTACCTTCTATGATCTCACAATCTGATATAACTTTACCTAGCTATTCATTGTGTTGTCACTCTACTTGATCTCTGCTTTTTGACAAAATAACCATCTGTTTAGTTTACTTCAAAATCCAGTCACCACACACTTCGTCTACTCTATTCTTACACACACAAAATAGGGTTTAGAAGAAATCTAATATATTTGTTCAAGTCTGATAGTGAGATCTAGATCAACGATCAAGATCTATTACCCATACCTTGAAGGTATTGCAATTAATGATTACAATAGATCATGCATTGGATAAAACAATTAAATGCATAACTAACTTCGTAGAAGAATATTGAATGCATACATAAGTCAGCCCAAAAAGCTTATACAAGTCGGCCATATCACTTATCCTCAAAGTTTGAATCATTCTAGACATGTATACAAAAACTATTCTGCTCGACACTTAACATCTCTATCACTCGACACTTAACATCTATGTCTCCTACTCAGCTTGGAATAATACAACTCGGCTCGGAAATGTAACTAGGCAATCTGAATACTGCTCGCCAATGTTGCTCAGCCTTGCATAGTTTTAGCTCAGCCACAGTGATAGCCAACTAAAACTGCCTAAGTGAATGACTAAGTGTTGGTCACTAATCATCAACAGAGCTTAGAGATTAACAATCTCCCCCTTTGATATTAGTGGCAAAAACACACTTATCATTACTTCCGTTCATTTCATCAAAATGTTGCCTAAGTATACTAATTACTCCCCCTAGGAATATACTCAGAATTATTCATACAAAAATTTTACATGCCTTCAAAAAAATATATACAAGTGTACCTGTTCTATACTGATGTATCATACTGTATCCTTTCCAACTTCCTTACCAATTTCCCCCTTGTTTTTGTCACTGATTGCTGGTGGGGTTAAGTTGTACTTATCCAAACATTGTTTATGAAGCTGCAGGGTGGATTCAAATGTAGTATCCCAACTTTCCTTAGCAATATTCATAACTTCCAATTTTATTTCTAGCTCAGAAGCTAGACTCACTAAACTTTCTGCAGTTGAGAGATTTGTATTTCTCTGTGATAACTCCTTTGCAATTGAAAGTTCCTTCTGTATTACCTCCAAGTGAGGCAATAGGCTTGTCTAAATAGTTATCAATTTGGCCTTAATTTGACCATCTTTAGCCATAATCTCGGCTATTCTCCGTTGTGCATTGATCAAATTAGTAAGGTGTAAAGAACTAGAAGTAGTATCCTTACCCAAAGTAGTGCCAGTTGATCTCAAATCTAACAGTTTCTTCTCAACAAGTTATAGATTATCCTTTGTGAGGAATTCAACATCACATAGTTTCCAGTACAAAGAATAAACATTTTTTGTAACTTTCTCCAAAATTTCTACAAGTGTAGAAAGCTCAACCTATTTTTTTGCAATCTCCTTTGAGATTTTCTCCAGAACTTTGCTCTCGAATCTCCTCTCGGACCATTGTAGAATTTTTTCATTGCTATTAATATCATCATCAGTTACCTTCTGTACAATGTTAAATAATTGATCAATAATTGGAGCTTGAGGCATTTCATCCTCTAAGTCAAAAGCCTTTGCAAATATATCCTTGATGTCATGCAACTCCTATTTTTGCTTCTATTCTATTTTCATCTCTTCCTATCTCTTCTTTCTCTTAAGCAATTCTTGAAGAGTCCCTATTTGTTCAAAAGATAATTCATTGGGATCCCATTGTGGAATCACAATTACCTCATCTAATTTTACATCTAGAATTTGAGACTTCTTCTTCATAACTTTCTTTTTCTTCAACTCTGGTGAACTTATGCTTGGCTGCATAATACCTTTTCCTATGATAGTGTCAATGTCCATTGCCTCTTTTAATTCTATCAGTATTGTCTGTGGATTAGGCATACCTCTAGTTTTAGGACCTGTAGGAGTGGCTGATGCAGAGTGTGGTAGATCAACCAACACTTTCACTACCTCTTCTTCCTTAGGCTTATCAACAATATCCTTCATCACTACTCCACTATCTAAATCTATTTTGACAACCTCTAAAATAGGTGGATTCTATGAAGTTACCTCTTGTGCATTTGTTTGTTGTTTCTCTTCACCTTTTTGATCATTGACAACTTCAATTATCTCATCAGATGTTGTGGTCTTTCCTTCTTCAATATTAGTTTCCTTAATAGGAAAATCAGTGTATGTACCACTTAGCATATCTTGTTCCTCGGCATTCAAATTTCTTGGATCATCAACTAAGAAATCGATCAGACTGTCTGCAGTCAGATCAACAAAATTTGTTGAGTCTAATGTATCTTTGGTCTTGTCCTATTCTGTATCAATCTATCCTTGAGTCATCTGTGGCTCAGGGGTAGTCTCCACTTCTTTTTCCTTTTGATCAGATGTCCCTACATCAAGTTTCTTGTCTTTTAGAACTATCAGTCCAAATATTTCCTTCCAAATCCTTGTACTTTGCTGTACTAATCCTTCAATATCATTTTTCAAAATAACATAACCTCTGAGCTTAGGAACAAACCTATTCTTGTATTCCTTAATGAATTTGGCTCTTTGTTTCAAAGTTAACTCAGGTATTACCTTGGCTAAAGTTCCTTCCCTGATTTGTCTTTATGTGGTAAGTGCAAATTCCCATTTGCTTGACAAAAAATCATATAGTTCATTCGGCACATGGTTTCCTATCTCTATAGGAGTTCACTTGAAAGTATTCATCATATCCAAGAGTGCTTCTTGAACTTTGTGCGTATCCACGTTATTCAATTTCTCATACTTAATGAACTTGAAAGTGGCTAACCCTGCTAAGTTTCTCAAAGTGTCACATACCTCATCAACACTAGCTGGTTTCTTGAATTGTGTTGTAGGTATGTTAATGGGTTCATCAATCTTAGTCTTTTCATCATCACTATCTATCCTCAAGTCTATTTTCCTTCTAGGTCTCTTTTTTGGCTTACTCGGCTCAGCCTTAGGAGCAATTTTAGCTTCTTTTCCAAAACTGCTTTCTCCAACTTTCCTCTTTCCATATACTTTTGTTTGTACTTCTATTGGAGAAGTAATAGTAGATGCTCTAGTCCTCAGATGATTAGCTATAGGAGGTGTAACCTTAGGTTTAGATTTTCTCGGCTTGGTTACTATGACAATTGATGGTCTTTTACCCTTAGCTTTCTTAGTGATCTCCTTAGATGCACTCACTTCCTCTTCTGTAGACATATCCTCACCTTGTCCTATGGATAGGCCTAAAGGTGCATCCTCAAGTTCTTCATCACTACCTAAACCAACCATTTTCTTTAGTTTTTTCACAATCTTCTTTCTTTTACTCTCCATAGTTCCCTCTGTTAAACTTCTTGAAATTTTTACTTTGGCTTCATCAAAATTTCCAAACCTTTCTGATGTAGTATCAATTGCCTCAGCTAGGAGTGAAATGATGGATGTTGATGCTTCATCAATGTTAATTTCATATGAAAATGGTTCTAAACATGTTATCCTTGGTGTCATAGCCTGGATATAAGTGTTATCTATATCAACTAGAAAGCAAATTTTTCATATTGCTTCTCCACTAGTGATCTAGGAATCCTAGTTCTTAATCTCATTCTCTTCTTGAATTCTACAAAATATATCCCCATAATGCTATGGAAATAACTTCCTAGTTTCTCAATACATTCACTAATCTAAACTTTAATGGGTCTATCCTTTTTCCAAACAATATTTCCCAATGTAGGAAATGTATCCTGAATGTAGAAAAATATGCAGACTAGTAAAGAACCAAACTTACATGATGAGCTTTTAGCCTTTCTGATTGATGCTAGGTTGTTGCCTAATTGTGTCTGCTGTAGCTCGGCAAGATCATATGTATGATTCTTCTTAACAATTTTCCATGCCTGGTCAATGGTTGTACAAGGAACACTATCCAATCTACTCGACTAATAGAACTTATGTGCTATTACTCTTACTCCAA
>MU226668.1:59176-71842 GCA_018584345.1 Thuja plicata
GTGGCTCTTATGTGGATGCCACATAGGTGCCACTTCATCCAAGCCTCTTCCTCTCTCCAAAAACTCTATAAATAGAGGCCTTCTCCTCTCATATTTTCATCTCTCAATTTACATTGTTATCATGCTATTTTGCATTTAGAAGTTCATAGTTCTAGATTTCATGTTTTCATACGCTTCTAGTTTATGATTAAATCACTTAGATATCACATGCTAGGCTTCAATTTGGTGAATGAATCTTGGTTTCCATCTAGCATATGCTTATCATCTTCATAACTAGCTTAGAGTATCATCCTTTTGAAAGATTTGAGACTAGTTCCTTATACTAGTTCTTGAATTCTTTCATCTTATCAATCTTGCATTGGTATTGGGATCCATTGTATTTTGTGTGTGTGTGAGAGCACACCTACATCCTATCAAGAAGAGCGAATCAAAATGAGTAAAATAGGGTGCATTGTTACTTATTTTTAGCTCAATCTAATGTAATTTTGAGTCCTTTGTTGCTTTTTTTTCTCTTTCATGTGATCTTGAAATGATTTATGTGCTAACCCACTAATGTTTTTATGTTTGATTTTGCTCCCAATAGATTGAAGAATTCCTCATACACATTTTGGCACACCCGGTGGGACCCACATCCCTAAAATCTCTAACTTGTTGTCTTTATTTCTTTCAAATTTCGCCAAGAACACAGATCAGCATCTGTGTTTTGCATAGAGGCATCTGCGCAAACACAGGTTCTCACTGAACTGTCATTCGGCATCTGCGTTGAACTAGTGTATGTGACCTGAACTACCGTTTATGCCTGGCATTGTTAATTTCAGATTTTCCAAACTTGACTTCTCAATTTTTGAGATTCACTATCTTTTTCACAGCTTTTAATGTTTTAGCATTCTATTTTTTATCAGAGATCCATTTTCACAAAGTGTCATAATGCTAAAAATTCATTAAAAGTGAACAAATCTTGAAGGTTTCTTAAAAACACACTAGCTTTTTAATATTTGGAAAGTCTAAAATGGCTAAATTTGATCTGATTAAAGACTAGAAAGGAGAAAAATTAACTTTGTTTGCTACCTCTTGCTGTCTTTTTTGTGCTTGTAGGTACAATGGTGTCTGCATAAATGTCAGTTCATGAACCAGTGTCTATGATTCCCAAACTAGCATCTACACATAACCGACGTCTGCGCTCTGTAAATCAGCATCTCTGACTGGTATAGCCACTTTCTGGTTTTCTGTGTTTTTAGCTTGTTTTCTACTTTCTATCATTTTTAGGCAAAAACATGAATCAACGTTTGTGCCTTGAACCAGCATTTGCACTCTGTCAAATTGAATTTATCATGTACTAACAATTGTTAAGTGGTTCTTGTGTGTTCAATGCTTGTCAAAGGCCAAACTCAAAATAACTAATCAATTGTTTTGCAGCACCGCTTGTCAAAGACGTAATTTCAAGACTACTCACATTTGTATTGTAGGTTGCCTCGGATCTACATCGACCAAACGATCATGTTTGTGTTAATATTTTTTAGGCACATAGATTAATTAGTTAGATTTCTTTATCTAATCCAAAGCAAGTGTTAGGGGATTATGCTCTCTTCCCTTTTGGGAGGATCAAAAACCTAGACACACTTTCTTTGTGTTCAATAATTAAATATTTTTGGGAAAGAACAAACTTGTCTTGTGTGTTTGTGGAGAAAATGATACTAGATAGGAGAGTATGCTCTTTTCCCCTTGTGGGAAAATCAGAAATTGAGACTCCTTTTTGTCGCCAATCCAAGTTACTTTGAATCCTTTAGATGGGCCTGTCGGTTGAGGAAAAATCTCCCGGGAATGACCCACATGAGAATGAGGTGTAAGCCACACCACTCTAACTCACGTTAATCAAATTTAATCCTTAGGTTTAAAGCCTTGGGAGTCAATTGGCATTTGAGTTTATACTCAGCTCTCGTCTAAATTAAGTGCAGCCTCGTGGTCTCAATCACATTTACGTGACCACTTTTGTCAAGATGCTCTATGGGGCTGTATGCATGAACCGTGCTTGTGCAGACATAGAGGATACAATCAAACAGAGACACTTACTAAACACTCTAGGCTTAGAAGCTACCTGAAACACCCCCAAAAGGTGATAATGCGTACAAGGAAGATAGTAACTTCCCCAAGATCACTCGTACATTCGTGCCACCATGAGCATTTGGAACCGGATAATACGACGTCATGACTAGAGCCATTGTGTGCTTGGTAATGGCCATATTTTGATTAGCTCTTGTATGTGTGCCTAAGCTTACAAGTAAGTATTTTCATGCTATGCCAATTCCTTAGGTAGATTTTGTGCTTGAAATGTTTGAAAAACATTGACAAATCAAAAATACAAATAGAATATCCAACATTCAAATTTGTCATGTGCTTGTGTCCTTCAAGGTTTCTTTGTCCCTTGTCGGATTATTTTCAGACACATGCTTGATATTTTCCGGTTTGATTATATTGAAATTGGTTCTTGCCATGGAACAAATCTATTGAAAAATTAGAACAAGATCAAGCTTTTGCCAAATTATCAAGACAACATCCTTTTGCAAAAAAATCAGTCTTTTATGAGATATGTCCTAAAAACCTCTAACTATTCATCCAAGATCAGATCTACTTATAGGACATGACCGATTCCAAGAAGCATAAGAAGGTGAAAACTCCATTACCACCTGTGCAAAGAGAACAGAAAAACACAACCCAAGAAGCTACCAAATACCAATACATCATCGATTCCATCAAACAAGGGATCCATAAATGAGAAGAATTCAAGAAAGTGATCTACAATAGCAAGGTTTCCCATTTCAAGGGAAAATATCATCTAAAATTTGCCTTTGTTGGATTTGAACAATATGACTAGTCGGTTTACCACAACAAACGAAAGTTCTTCCTCTTCTTAAGCTCACTTAGCTTACATTTTAGGACCTCCCTTAGGTTTTCATCTTTAGGAACACATCACACACTCATCTTAGCATGATCTTGCATTAATTAAAACAATCCTAATCAGCCTAGCATCATCCTAGTCATCATCCAAAGCATCCTTGATCACATCCCTCACTTGGTATTGCATCTCCTCTTGAGTTGCTAAAAACCTACATCTTAATCAAATCCCATCCTTGAATGTCCTTAAACTAAGCATTGTTTTAGGATAATCCCCTTTGTCTTTTTTCAACCTCATCACCTTGATCAAAAGGTTGGTTTGCATTAGCAAAGAATCTCATCCGTCGAAGACCACAAGTTTGTCTTAGGTAGACAATCATATCCACTTGATCCTACACTAGGGAAAGCAACCCTTGATCCTTGCATACATCAAGTCATCCTTAATCTGTAGAAGTGCATCCATCACCTTAAACACATCCTAATCCTAACATCATCATCCTTAGTTTCCTAGGTGCATCCTTGCATACATCTTGCATCTCCTATCCCCTTAAGATAGTCATTTCATGCCACCTATCACACGAGCCACTAAGAAGAGGAAGAACATGGATCCTAATCTTACCGCTAGCTCATCTAATCCTACGATTGACAACACCAATGCTATGGTTACTTATGCACCTTAGCCCAACAATCAAATTGAACATATCTGGGTAGACACTAATGAGGCTCCCACTCTGAGTACTGTGGAAACATTTATCAACCATCCAACGTAGGTCCACATGGTAAATACCATGATGGATGCGAGAGAAACTAGGTACTCTTGGACATCCAACAACAAGGACTTCAACTCCCACCTTGGATTAAACCTACACTTGTCACATGACCTATGGAACTTCCAGGGAAATGTCCTTATCCCACTAGAAATGAAGTTTTTGATCCACTTCAACAAGCCCTACAAGTGGGAACTCTTCTCGCGCAAGTAGTTCATCTATCCATTCCGCCCCCCATCATGCACACAACACCCTCATCTACCTCAGGAGCCCCACCTCTTGATGCCACATCAGCAACACAAACAATACCCCCTATCACTATGCAGGCACCTCTGCAAACCACAATTGCTCCTCTTTCACAAGCAATCCCAACATTCATTGCAAACTTTCCACCACCACCAGTTAGCACACAACAAACCACCATTCCACTTATTCCCACTCAAAGTGCAACAACCAGTTCATAGCATCAAAGCACCCAAGTCTCCATGCCTATTTTTCCTTTCTTCACCATAGGCATGCCACCTACCAATGCATATAACCAACCCTTATTTCTATAAGGGTCCACTTTTCCCGCTCTACCAGCAACACAATCACAATGAATGCCAACATTTTTACCTCAAACATTGTTCAACCCAGATCCCCCCATGCAACAACCATCTACGAATCCCTTCATCACACCCCAAATTCCCATCCCACCTATCCAATAGCAACAACAACAACCTATCCAATAGCAACAACAATAACCTATCCAACAGTAGCAACAATCCATCCAGCAACCATCCCAGCAACAACAATTGCAGCAGCAAATCACCAACCCATTCACATCCCAAGCACAACAACAACCAATCAACCCCTTCGCAATTGCACAACCCACTATCCAAACTACACAGCAGCCACAACCACAAACACAGGGGGAAAATCCCCTCATGGCACAACCACTGCAACAATTTGCTAACCCTTTTTTCCAACCCATACAACAACAACAAACTCATTCCGCTAATTACATAGCCATGCCATCTTTCATTGCATCACAAATAATTCCACCTCCAAAAAAATTTCTCACTGGGGGCATTCCATTACAAAAAACCTATCCTCCATCCTATATAGATGTGCAACAAGTTCATCCCACCTATCCAATGTCGTAGCAAATACAAGCATATTTCCAGCAGTTGCAACAATCTTATCAAGCATCGACACCTCCTCCACTGCAATATTCCCCTCAACCACAACTTCCACCACAATAGCCCATATACGTTGACTAGCAACCATCATATCAAACACCACAATATCCCCCATAGAATCCTCCATATTCATAATTTGATCCATATCAGGTTCAAGGAAACCATGCAATCACGATCAACAATCCTCCCCCGCAAATCAATCATGAATGGGAGGAAATGAAGAATGCTCTCAAGGAGCTAAAGGATGGGATAGAGGCTACAACATTCAAGTTTTAAAAGGTATGTCCTTATCCATTTGATCGATCTATCACTACCATACCCTTCCCCAAGCATTTTGAGACACCCAAATTTGATAAATATCGGGGGAAGGGAGATCCTGTGAGTCATGTGAAATAATTCTACATGGCATGCCAAGAAGTGGCCTATAGCGATAACTTCCTCATGAGAATATTTCCCAAAAGCTTAGGAGACACTACTCTCTAATGGTTCTACAAAATCCCTTATGGCATAGTCTCTACTTTCGCTGAATTATCTAAAAATTTTGTGGCCCAATACGCACATAATGTCAAAAATGAACTCTCACTCCTTGACCTATGCAATTCCAAACAAAAGGGAGGAGAGAGCCTAGCCAATTATCTTCAGCACTGGCAAGGGCTTACTACAAGGTTGCCTTACCAACCCCCAGAGCAACATCTTATCAAAATCTTCATTAACAACCTCCATCCTAAGCTTTCCTATCACATGCGCATGAACTGTATACAAACTTATCATGACATTAGAATCAAAGGTACGAATCTTGAATGAGGTCTCATAGAAGAAGGTACCATCAAGAACTACAAAGAATCCCAGCTTGACAAACATAACAATGATCGATCACTATACTATAATAAGAACAAAAACACGGTAACAGATGGAGCCACTGACACCAAACACGTTGAGGTTGTAGTAGCTAGTCCTAATGCACCTACCCAGACTTATCAGTAAGCACCACCAATGTACCCTCAAACTCCTCCCATGTATCAAAATCCCAATCCTGTGTATTCCCAGCCAACTTACCAACAAAATATGCACCCTCAAGGAGTGCCTATCTATCCCCCTCTAGGTACATCATATCAACACAACTATCAAGGTCCTACGAATTAGACAAATGCTATATCAATCCCACATGGACAACAAAGACCTCACACTTTGAATGCACCACAACACATGTTTACCCCTTTGGGTGAACCCATAGATGTTATCTTTCACAAGCTGGTCCAAGCTAACCAAGTCATGTATCCCAAAACACAACCATTTTATGACTCAATTCCTAAGCCAGCTTGGTATAAAGACAACGAGTACTATGAATACCACCATGTTAAGGGACACACCACTCTCAAATGCATGAAGTTGAAACACTATATTCAGGATCTCATTGACTGCAAGGAGATAGAAGTGGACTCTCCTACCCAATCATCACCAAATGGAGGCCTCAAAATTTACCAAAATGCATTCCCTAAACACACTTCAGGTACAGGCCCAGGAAATCCTACCCAGTCCTCTGATTAGGGGAAGGGTAAACAAGCAGAAAACACTGACAGAAAAGATTATACCAATGCCTATATCAACTATGATAATCTCATCAGCTGCATATCCCAATTCTAGTCCTCTGTCAATGTTATCCATGTCAAGGGTGTTGATAACCAATGCACCATCACCACTTGTAGAGGTAGGATAATAGTCACAGGCGCTGGTTTGGCCCCATCTTCTGGGACCCAATACAACATTTTGGAATACCCAGGGAATACTCACACCCAAATTTCCATCCTGGATCTTCTTCGCACATCCCCCACTTATCAAGAGATCCTCAATAAAGCCTTGCAAGAATCCCATGTTCCCAGCGACATCAACCTCATTGAATTCCAAAACCTTGTCGGACACCTGTCTACATCTAGTGGGGTCTCCTTTAAACCAATAGACGTACCCTCAAAAGAAACCAATCATAATCTCCCACTTTGTATTGTTGCCATGGTTAAAGATTTTTCCATCAAATGGGTCATGATAGATAATGGATCAGCCCTAAATCTATGTACTCTAAAATTCATAAAACAGTTGGGTTGCACTGAGGCTGATATAAAAAATGATGTCATCACAATAAAAGCATATGATAATTTGGAGCATACTTTTGAAGGCACCATATCATTGCCCATCCAAGTGGGCCCAGTTATTTAGGATACATTATGTCATGTTGTTGATCTTGACCTTCCCTTCAACATCCTCCTTGGATGCCCATGGATTCATTCTATGCAAGCTGTCCCATCCACCTACCATTAGTGCATCAAATTCCCATATAAAGGCACTAAGATCACCATCCGTGCAGATCTCAAGCCCTTTGCATACTGCAATGCATTGGAAATATCCTTTCCACATTCCAATCACTGTCTTGGGATTGATATTGGCACCTTTGTCGCCAGCTCATCTCAAACCCATTCAGACCCAAAAACAATCCTCTCCTCCACCTTATCCATGGTCAACATCAACAACAAAGGTTGTGGTGAGTACACTCTTCTAATGCCTTCACAGTTGAAGCACTGTCAATTCATCCTCACACTCAAGGCCACCAACCTAATCTAAGCAAGAAAGAATCAGAGACAATCAAGGCATTACAATTTGGTTCTACCACTTTTATATCAAAAGGTACTTTGACTGGCTAGGAAATGACACCAAAAATCAACCAATGGCTATATAAGGATCCATCACCTAAGGACACAAGTCACCTCAATTACTTCAAAGATAAGTACCACACAACGCACAAACTGGTGACAGAAAAATGGAACTATCAAGGAGGTGGCCTTGGTTATGAAGAGAAAGGAATGAAGGATCCTATTATACCTACCCAGCTACAAAAGCACCTGGGCCTTGGCATGGGCTCTGACATGAATGGGGGCACCAATGAAAATACCTTTGCCTCTTGTCCATCCCTAGGCAAAATTGCTGACATCGAAGATATCCCAGAAGAGAAAGTTGTGAGAGCTTATGATGATGTTTTTGACGATGAAACCTTCTTGGGAAATGTTGTCCTACAAAAAATTTCCATCTTCTTCATTGACCTTCCCCTCAGCTATCTTGAACTCATAGACTGGGACCAACCAAGTGTCATTCACTTTGACAAGTTCCAAAGTGAGGATGCGCTCCTAAGCTTCATGGGAGCAATTGAGAAAAGTAGTGACTAGGGGAAAGACTCAGCATATGTCTACAAATTGGACCCAAAGACATACTTTGGGGAAGAGGAGAACTTTAGCCGCAAAAAATGAAATAGAAAACAAAAATAAAAAAGAGAAAAATCGATCCCCTGGTGAAAACCCCTCTGGGGCACTATCTGATCATAAAATAGTTAAAAAAAGGGTGTATCCCCTGGTGAAAACCTCTCAGAGGCACCAGAGGATGAATATTATCCTCTTCCTCTGATCCATGATTACAGACTTGAGCAGTCATCGATTCTTATTGAAGAAGCAAAACCTTTCAACCTAGGTACCAAAGAAAATCCCTCCATCACATACATAGCAACATCTCTGACTGAAGAAAAAGAAAATGATCTTGTCACTTTATTAAAGGAATCCATAAACAAGTTTGCATGGTCTTACTCCCACATGCTGGGGTTAGATCCCAACATGGTGGTTCACCATCAAGCAGTGGACTCGAACATCAAACTTGTCAATCAAAAGCTTAGAAAGATGCACCCTAAATTGGCACTTCTTGTCAAAGCGGAGCTAGAAAAGTTACTCCAAGCCAAGATCATCCACCCCATTGACTATTCTAACTATATTTATAACATGGTTCCCATCTCTAAGCCTAGTAAATCAATCAGGATATGTACAGATTTTAGAGATCTCAATAAGGCATGTCCCAAGGACGATTTCCCCTTGCCAAACATAGATGTGATAGTGGATCTCACAGTAGGACATGAGATGTTGTCACTCATGGATGGATTTTTCAGATATAATCAGATCCACATTGCAGAAGAAGATTAGCATAAGACAACATTCACAACCCCTTGGGGAACCTTTTGCTATAACATGATGCCTTTTGGCTTAAAGAATGCTAGGGCAACCTATCAAAGAGCCATCACTGTCATTTTTCATGACATGATTCACAAAATCCTTGAAGACTATGTGGACGATATCTAGGAAAAATTAGTAAAAAGGGAAGATCACCTAGATGTCTTGGAATGCATCTTTGATAGGATTGGACACCATTTATTAATACTCAACCCTAAGAAATGTGTCTTTGGAGTCACATCAGGCAAATTCATGGGGTTCATTGTATCCAGACGAGGCATAGAAATTGATCCTAAGAAAGTACAATTTATCATAGAGATGCCTCCACCAAAAACACTCTGACAGCTACGCAACCTCCAACAAAAGCTACAATCTATGCACCATTTAATTTATCAACTAGCAAACAAGTGCCAACCATTCACTCATCTCCTACGAAAAGACAACACATTTAAGTGGGATCCTCAATGTCAAAAGAGTTTTGACAAAATCAAAGAATACTTGGCTAATCCACCCATCTTGGTACCACTTGTACCTGATCGACCACTCATCCTATACATTTCCGCTACTACCATGGTACTGGGGGCACTTCTTTCTCAACTAGATGATGAGGGTAAAGAAAGAGCCATTTATTACATCAGTCAGACCTTAGTAGGTTATGAGCTCAATTATTCTCCCATGGAAAAAGCATGTCTGGCAGTGGTATTTTCCACTCAAAAACTTTGCCACTACATGCTTAGTCACCCAACCAAGCTCATTTGAAAGGTGGATCCTCTCAAGTACCTACTCTCCAAGACTACATTCATAGGTCAAATGGCAAAATGGGTTATGTTTCTCAGCAAGCTTGATTTTCAATATGTCAATAGAAAAGCCATTAAAGGGCAAGTCATCGCTGATCAGCTAGTAGAAGCACCATTAGTAGATGCTTATCCTTTGGTTACAAAGTTTCCAGATGATAATTTGTACATGATAGAAGAACAACCAATGTGGAAACTCTACTTTGATGGGTCCTACACAGCTCATGGCGCAGGGGCAGGAATACTTTTTGTCACACCTCAAGGTGACTACATCCCCATGTCATTCAAATTGGGATTTCCCTACACAAACAACATTGTAGAATATGAGGCACCAATCTTAGGACTCTGCATGGCCATAGAATGGAACATTATAGATATACATGTCTTTGGCAACTCCCAACTCATCATCAAACAAGTCCTAGATGAGTATCAAACCAAAGATGAAAAATTGATGCCATATAAACTGATGGTTGACAAGCTGAAAGAACACTTCCTCCATTTGCAGATAACATAGGTACCATGCTTGCAGAATAAGGCTACTAATGCAATGGCCACAATTGGCTCCCTCCTAGAGATTCCTCATGAGTCTACGCAATATGAATTCTTAGTTGAGCAACTTCATGCTCCCGCTTATGAGAACAATGAATTGAATCACGTATGTATCTTTTCTGGTCCTCACTATCCATGGTACTAGGATATCCAAGCTTACCTACAAAATGGTATCATATCCCCTCATCTTATTGCAACCCAACGTCAAAAATTTATTCACAGAGCATCCCATTACACCTTCATAGTCAATACCCTTTATCGTCGAGGCTATCACAACGTGCTCTCTAGATGTCTAGATAAAAATGAAGCTGCCCAAGCTTTACAAGAGGTACATACTAGAATCTACGGTGCCTGCACTAGTGGCATGGTCCTAGCCAAGAAACTTCTATGCACAAGGTACTATTGGCCTACAATGGAACATGATGCTTGTGAGTTCGTTAAGAGGTGTCTACCTTGTCAACAACATGCCAATTTGATTCATGCTCTGGCCTAGGACCTCAGACCTATTGCACCTCCTTGGCCCTTCTCTTGTTGGGGTTTTGACCTCATTGGTAAGATTAATCCCCTCTCTTCTGAAGGCCATAAATACATAATCACAGCTACGGAGTACTTTACAAAGTGGGTTGAAGCAATTCTAGTCACACTCACTACTGGCATCTAGATATCCAAATTCATCCTCTATCACATTGTTTTCCACTTTGGCATACCCTCCACCATCTTCACAGATCACATTACACCATTTTAAAATCAACACGTCAGTGATCTCTGTGCTCACCTCCATATCCATCACTATTTCTCCAGCCCATATTTCCCACAAGGTAACGGCCAAGCTGAGGCAACTAATAAAACCATCCTCAAAATCCCCAAGAAAGTTGTCAATGATACTAGTCATGACTAGCATCTCCAGATCAATCCCACCCTATGGGCATATCACACTTCCTACCATACTCCTACTATCACTACTCCATACTCCCTAGTCTATGGTGCTAAAGCAGTCTTACCAATTGAGGTTGAACTACCCTCCCTTCGAGTATCACTAAGAGGCCTGATTGATGATGAAGATTATCAAGTGGCACGACTAACACAGCTTGATCTACTAGATGAAAAGTTCCAGCAAAATTATGATCACTTGCTTGTTTACCAGAATAGGCTCAAGAAAAACTATTAAAAGAAGGTCCACCCATGCCAGTTCCAGGTAGGGGACCTTGTGCTAAAGGAAAATTAGAAAGTGGGTACTGATCAGGAAAAGGAAGGCAAGTTTGAAGTCACCTGGCAAGGCCCATATGTTGTCATTGCATGCTTCGATTATGGGGCATATCAACTCTCCACTCCAGAAGGAGAACCATTGAATGATCCTATCAACATCATTCATCTTAGGTGATTCTATGCTTGGTGGCTGGTTGTTCATTCCAGTTATCTCAGAAAATCCATAAAAACAGTACAAAAAGTCCTGAAAAAGCACAAAAAAATATAAAATAATCCTGAAAAAATCTCTAAAAAGAAAAAAAAAAATGAAGCTAAAAAAATGGTTGTCCCAGTGAAAAATTGGTAAAAATGCACTTGGGCAATATCAAAAAAATCAAAAAGATCAAAAGAAATCAAAAAGAAAAATAAAGAGAAAACTTTCATCCAATCGTGAAAGCTTGGCAATCAGGCGCCTTGGACAAGTATGCATGATGAAAACCTAGAAACAGGTGTCACACATAATGGACCATTCCATTATCTATCAAAATCTTGTTTCCTTTCATCACCAGCACCACATCTCCACTAATCTCCGCATTTCCTATATTCCCTGGGTGTTCGCATCTCATACGCACTAGTCCACAGTGATCTTCCTATCTCGTATGATGCAGAGTGCAACAGTGGAAGGTTTGTCTTCTTGTCCTTTGGGTCCAACTGCTCCAACTATTGATGCTTTCAATCAGGCTTTCAATAAATACCTTACCACCTTTCTCTGATGGTGATACACCTCCAACAATCCTTAGGACCAATCACTAAGTCCTAAAACACACTTCTTTACAACTTTTCACTAAGTTCACTATTCACTTCCCAAAACAGGGCTACAAGGCCACAATTGACAAAATTGGGATTTTAGACACAACCCCACACCCAACACAAGATCAAATGGTGTAATATAAAGTTGTTTAACACCCCAAACACTGCCCCACAAGCCTAGCTTCAAATCTAGTCCAGCACTCCAAGAATCCTCCAAGGTACACAAACCTAATAGGGCCCTAATAGGCTTGGTTTTCAAAGGAAGATCAATGAAATGGGTGCATAGATGAAAAGGAAGGCTTTGGATCTATTCAATATGGTCTAAGAACACCTAATCCACCTTTGGATTACTCAAATTATGCATATCAAACCCGGGCTATTCAAATTCCTATAATGCAGCACCAAATACATACTAATATTTGGTCTGAAACTTGCAAGTATCAATCCTTCC
>MU226668.1:78776-91689 GCA_018584345.1 Thuja plicata
ATCCTACGTTGGTTCTACAGTTTGCTTGTAGTGCACATTTGATCAATCAACTTGGTAAGTCCCATCTTTTTGGAAATGAGTCTTGAGGATGTATCCTTCCTCTTGTCAACTTAAATCTAGATCATCATCATCTTTGGGTTCTTGTAGGATGTATCTTTCTTCTTGAACTAATCAATCAGCACACGCAACTATCACGTGCATCAAGACAAGTAACATGATCCAATCAAATCTCAGCAACAACCTTTGTACATAATCATTGTAACTAATCATCTCTAATTAATCGCTCAATTTGATCCTTGTATATTCATGACATGTTCGATCTTCTCACCATCATGCTAACGTCCCAATTCATCATCCTACTAACATTCCCTACCTGATCCTCCACATTCCACCTGTCTGGTTTATCAGTTGATTTTGACACACGCAAAAAAATATGTGAGTCCCATTGCACCCATTGCATCCATTTCATCCATTTCCTCTAGTATCATTATTGCATCTATCATTGTTCATTAAGATTCAGTTACATTATTCATCATTTTAGATTCATTAGACTCATTAGATTGATCATTAGATTGCATTAGATCCATCATTCAAGTCACATTATTCATCATTTTAAATCCATTATTAAATTGCATTAATCATCAAGTCAATCATTTACTTGCATAGTTAGTATCATTTTAGAACTTTGCATTATTAATCCATTATTTAGCTTGCATTGTTAAATCCATTTTAGATTCATTTTATCATCTTGCATTGTTAAATCCATTTTAGATTTATTTTATCATCTTGCATTGTTAAATCCATTTTAGATTCATTTTTTCATCTTGCATTGTTAAATCTATTTTAGATTCATTTTATCATCTTGCATTGTTAATCCATTTTAGGTTCATTATCTTGCATTGTTAATTCATCTTGCATTGTTAATCCATTTTAGGTTCATTATCTTGCATTGTTAATTCATATTCCATAGTTCATCCATTTTAGGTTCATCTTACATTCATTTTATCGTCTTGCATTAGTTAATCCATTTTAGATTCATTTATCATCTCACATTGTTACAACATTTAGATTCATGTACCGCTTGCATAATTAATTCATTTAGATTCATTTTAGTCTTGCATTGTTAAAACATCATTTAGATTCATCTGGCATTTCTATACATATCCATAACACATCAGCATATATATTGCATACATCATAAAAAACACATCACATCCTGCATCCACACACGTCAGTACATCATATATATAAGCATCATCCATCCTGCATAAGTCATACTTCATATATACTTTTTCATGAAACCATCCTGCATACATAACAGGTCATCCATATACATCACATACTGCAAGCACCAAATGTCAGTAATCATATAGGCATATGCATCAAAACATCATATCGATCACAATATGTACATCATACATCATAAGTATCATAAGAGTCCTCGATCATATATATATCAACGTCCATAAAATACAATGTCTATCAATAAAATACATCACATGCACCTCAGTGCCAATATACATGTATATCTCAAAAATGCAAAACTGTGTGTCATCTGATCCTCTGACAAATCATGTTGGTGGCTATGAGGATCCACCTCCCTGCCCTAGTGGTGGACATGGTGGCATCCCCACTGATCCCTGTGACGCCAAAGTGCACACTGTGCTTTGAGAATGAGACCTCTCAAAGTAATCTCCTCTCTGTCCCTCAAGAACTAGCGGATGATACAATGCTCGGTAGTGGGAAGCCTCTTTGTCTACCCTGTTTGCATCTCTATGAGCTTCGAACGCCTCAGCTATAACCTGCCCGACACCACCTGCAACAGCTGCCTATCTGGAAATATCACGCTCAGCCCTATAAGTCTCCACCTGTCATAATGTTGCATCCCTCTCTGAGGTCAATGCCAAAATTTTCTCCATAGCCTGCTCCATCTGCAAGGTCAAGCTGTCCAACGGGCCTGTCAAGGTACCTATATTGGTACGAAGCTCCGTCGCATCCTAAGTTAGGTTGACCATGGAAAACTCCCTGATGTCAACCCTGCCCTGTAGGGTATCTAATGAACCCTCAGCTCTATCAGCCCATGCTATCTCCGCAGTCAGTAACCCCTATATCTAGGCAATCTTAGTGTGGAGGCTCATCTCAGACACCACCGTTATGTCCAGTAAACCTCACAATCTCGTGCACTCTATCTGAAGACTATCTCACTCTGTGATGATAGTATCATGGGTCTCCTTTGCTACATATCCTATCAGTGGCCCCTATGGCCCCTGTACCTATGGCTGCACCTGTATCTTTACCTGTGGCTGCACCTGTACCTATACTAGTGGGGGCCCCTATGGCCCTTGATCCTACCTTGCCCCTGCCTGTGCCTATGTCCAAGGTCTCACCCGTCTCTATGGTCTCATCTTCTAACCTACTACTAAGGTCTCTAGGGTGTCTCCTATATCTATCCTATCATCCATATCCATGTCCCCTGTTGGCTGCTCATGAGCAGCCACCTGGGAAGGGTCTATAAGATGCAATGGTGTGTGAGCAGCCCACCATGCTGCATACTCCGGAGTCATCCTTGCATCTGTGATGTCAGGATCCACCACAAAATCAATCCATACCATGTCCCTCTAGGATTTCATCACTATAAGAGAATCCATGTACCTCCCCCATGTCCCTACCTCGTTGGTGAAATGAGGATGTAAGGCATCCTCTGCCACCGCTCCCTGTTGTAGCCCAAACTGTCGCATGACCCTGGATGGTCTATACCTCTCTATCTAGTGGATGGTCCTCCCTAGTAGAAAGAAATCGGTCTAAATGTATGATAGGTATAGAAATTCCTCAAACCCGTCCTCCACTCCTTCCACCCATTCCATAGCCCCCCATGGCTTACATAGTTTGTATGGGGTCCAGCAAAAAACCTGTACCTCATCTAGGAGTCGCCACCAATATCCAGTCTGGTCAATGGAGGTGTATCTCAAGGGAATCCTATATCTATAGGCATAGGGCTCCCCAGGTTTTTGTGCCTCCCAAAATCTCATAGGCTGGAACACTACAATGTGCTCCCAAGCCCAAACTAACATCAAGGTCACTCTGGTACCCATGTTGCGTGCCCTGCAGTATGTAGCCATGTGTAGATCGTGGTATAGCTGTCCTAAGACAAAATAACCCCAAAAATAAGAGGTCTCATCCTCTAGCATTTGTACTAGCACCCATGACCATCCCATGCCAAAACCATGTCCCGCTAGATCAGCTAACATGCGTCCCTCAATCAATCCTGCCAGATATAGAGCTATCCACCGTAATCTCCTATCAACTACTGGCTGCCAGGGCATCTAGGTCCGGTATGTCAGAATCTACCTCATCAGCCACCTAAAAGAAAACTCCATATAATGGTCACTATCCTCCAACCAGTACCAAGGAATCACCCCTTGGATGGGTATCTAAAGGATCTGCCAGACATCCTCCAAGGTGATGGTCGCCTCTCTAGTAGGCAGGTGAAATGTGGTGGTATCACTGTGCCACTGCTCAATCAATGCGGTCATCATCACATTGTGTGCTCGTAGCCTAGGCCAATGGGGCACATAGTCCAAACCAAATAGAGCTAATCACCCCCAGTCATCCTCCGTAAGCTACAACTCCAACTCCATGATAGGAGGCCAATGCTCTCATGATCCAAATGGTGGGAACTGCTCTTGCAAAAATTTCAGAAATCCACCATGTCAGTCACCTTTTCTTCTAGTCCTAGTCTAAACCTTCCCAAAGTGGGGCATCTTGTCCCTAGGACTTATGCTGACCCATCCCTGGCCCCCGTCAGGTCCCTCTATTTCCCTCCCTCTCGGCATTTTCCCTTTTAGGCGCAAACATCAGTTCAGCTAGAAACACTGGTGCATACACCGGTGTCTCTGACATCCTTTCCTGTAGACTGTCATCTTCGAAGACATGGGTCTGGGTCTAATGTCTTTGAAGACATCGGTCTGGCACCATCGTCTCTAGAGATGCTGATTCAGGGATCAGTGTCTATGAAGATGTCGATCTAGGGATTGGTGTCCTCATAGACGCCAGTTAAAGAACAGGCATCTCCGGTTTGAAATCCATTTTTCCCTCATTAATGACCCCTAGACCCCCCTCCAAATCAATAAATAACTTCCATAATAATAAATGCAAGGTCTCAGATATCTCACTCATTGGTACTAATCACTCAACGGACCTCCCATGTGCACGCACGTGCTCTCCCAATTGCCCCTTCATCCTCTTGTCAGCCATATTTTCACTCCAAAGCTCTGATTTCACAATTCACTATTCACAAATGACCTTCCTTAAGCCCCCCGACCTTCTTATAGCCCCCATTTTCCCTGAAGTTCCCCCCCCCCGATGTATATTTTTGTATAAATCATTCTATTGTACATGTTGAATTCGCATAAAATCCCAAGAACATTTAAAAATCGTGCAAAATCCAAAAAATTCAAAAATTCCAAAAATTCCAAAAACATCAAATATTCTCAAGAATCATGTAATAAACACTTCGTCCTTTCCACATTATTCTAGATCTTAGGTTTTAGCAACGTTTTGACTCATGCGACTGCGCACAATGTTTTTCACCAAATCAATTCTGCGACCGATTATCCTTGCTCCCCATCCTATTCACAGCTTTTGCCAGCAAATATCTCTTTTATCAAATCACATCTAATCTTTGCCTGTCAGGATGCATCCTTCTGGCGTTGGCTTATCAAATCCTTTGTCACATCAATCCTGTTCATGGCAAGAACTTTGGACTGAAAGAATGCTTGGTTATGAGGCCTTCTTTACTGATTTTATCTTTTTTGTGTCAGTTTAAACCTACTCACCACTACCTTGATCTGCCATATCTTGGTGTGTTGTGACTGGTTCCTACTAATACATGTGTTTTTTGCAGTGTGCTTTTGTTTGAGCATCTAGTCCATGAAAAGGAATCTTGTCATCTGTGTTTTCTAACACCTGATGCATACCTCCTATTACAATATTAAAATCGGATGTGCTCTCAATATTTTTCACACAAATGGATCCCAATGCTCATTTAGTTGCATTTACATGCATTTGCATTTGCATTATTTGTTGCATTCTTAATTGCATTTCACAAGGCTTCTATTTATTCCCTCCTTCCTTTCCTCTCTCCTATTGCGTCCTTTTTTGAGAAAAACCCACAACATTGTTTTCATTGTGTTCTTTTCCCGAGGGGGCACAACCCTGTACCATCGTTGCTTCACTATGACTCCTAGAAACCCTCTTCTTCTAGGGAAACTCATTTTCTTATCTTTGATGAAATGTCACTTGCGACTCCATGTCAAAGAGGGGCAAAATGTAGACGTCCAAAAATATTAATATCATTATTGATATTATTTTCCCTCTTGTTCCTCTAACTATTTAATTCAATCAATTAAATAGTTTCATTCGCTAATAGTTTAAATACTATTCTAATGTATTTCATTTAAATACATTTTTCTCATGAAATTCCCTTTTTAATAAATTTACATTTATTAAATCCTCCATTTTCCTAATTCTTCTAAGCCATAATCTATTCAAATTTGATTTGAATAATACCCTAAATCCTAGCTAGGAACCTATTAATCCTACCCTAAAAGCCTACCCTATTCCCATCACCTCATTTTCTAAGTATACTTCCCCACCTAATTGTCCTTTAACCATGCTTAATGAGTGATTCCTAACCTTTTTAAGGCTAATGGAATGCTCACCCACATGGGGAAATTCTCTCCAAAATGGGCACCAATTCCTCTTTAATTTCTTCTTACAACTTTGTCTCCCCTTTTGAAATATTGAGCTACTCAATATTAAATGCTAGTTTTGACTCAAAATTGACCATCTATCAAGTCTATGTGTCCCTTATGTGGCTCTTATGTGGATGCCACATAGGTGCCACTTCATCCAAGCCTCTTCCTCTCTCCAAAAACTCTATAAATAGAGGCCTTCTCCTCTCATATTTTCATCTCTCAATTTGCATTGTTATCATGCTATTTTGCATTTAGAAGTTCATAGTTCTAGATTTCATATTTTCATATGCTTCTAGTTTATGCTTAAATCATTTATATATCACATGCTAGGCTTCAATTTGGTGAATGAATCTTGGTTTCCATCTAGAATATGCTTATCATCTGCATAACTAGCTTAGAGTATCATCCTTTTGAAAGATTTGAGACTAGTTCCTTATACTAGTTCTTGAATTCTTTCATCTTATCAATCTTGCATTGGTATTTGGATCCATTGCATTTTATGTGTGTGAGAGAGCACACCTACATCCTATCAAGAAGATCAAACCAAAATGAGTAAAATAGGGTGCATTGTTACTTATTTTTAGCTCAATCTGATGTTATGTTGAGTCCTTTGTTTCTTTCTTTCTCTTTCATGTGATCTTGAAATGATTTATGTGCTAACCCACTAATGTTTTTATGTTTGAGCTTGCTCCCAACAGATTGAATAATTCCTCATACACACTAACCATGATTAAAAATATGTGAAGATGAACCCATGAAGACTCCTATCCATGACTGGTGTTGCTTGGGTTCCCTGCACCAAAGACCCCTATAACTTCCTAGGTGTACCCAAGGAACTTATATGTTTGGAGTTACTCAAGGGGCTCAAAATTGCATAAAACATCCCTACATCCACTGTCCAATAACAAATCCCAAACTCTCATACTCTGTATTTCAGTCAGAAAAAACTTACAACAACAAACATAAATTCACTTAAGTCATGGAGTGCATACATATAGATCATGAAAGATACACCTAAATACAATGTATCACATCAAGCATTAATTCACCTAAATCATAAAATTGCTTATGTCCTGGAGCAAACATGTAGTACATACATTGTGAAGAATAGACATGAATTTACTTAATTTATTCACATAGGTCATACACATGAATTTAGGTTATGAATCATATACAGTAATATACATGAAGTACACACACAAGTACATTAATTTATAGAAACACACATGCATATACACAATTCATGTAAAACAAGAATACACTTAAGACATAAACATCCAACCAACAAATTCAAGGATCAAATTTGAAGTTTCATATATAACAAAATGAACAATAATAGTGTACATATCAATACATGGCGTACATGCCAAATCTATAATAGAGTTACAAAAAAGTGACATCAACTATGTCCAGGTTGATATATATAATGTACAAATGTCACACACACACGCGCGCGCGCACACACACACACACACACACACACACACACACACACACACATATATATACACACACACACATACGCACACACACAAAATTTGGTCATTCAATGACTACAACTAGATCTATACAATGTCTCGATATATCTATGACTATGGTGGATCATCAAATTGAGCTTCTTCATAGCAGCACTTGGGTCACTAAATCTCTACACAAGAACAATTCAAATGCTAAGCCATATATCTTATCTCAAAATAAATAAATATTGGGTTGTAATTTGTTGACAGTTGAATTATTAATTACCTCATCTCTTTCTCCTATGCTTGGGCTGAATGATAAATGAAATGGGCTCCTTCATGGGTGAGAGGGAATCCTAGAAAAATGGCGAGGTAGAGGTAGGACGGGCAGTGATGAAGGTTCCTATAACAGGAAAAATAAATAATACAAAATACATGTTATAAACAAGAAATACTAAAAATATAAAATGCATGGACTAAAAAGAAAATGCATACCACAACATGAGTTTGAACTCATGTGCTGGAGGGAGCCAAAACCATTGATGAATCATTTTGGACCTTTTCCTGTATGGTAAAATAGAAAAGATATTATAGTCAAGAAATACTAGATAATGAAAAAAATGTTTACACTAGATAATACAAATGCATAGTGAAGCCTCAGCTGGATCTCTTATGCTTGGGATGAATGATAAATGAAATGGGCTCTATCATGGGTGAGAGGGAATCCTAGAAAAATGGTGAGGTAGAGGAAGGATGGGCAGTGGTGAAGGGTCCTATAACAGAAAAAATAAATAATACAAAATACATGTTATAACTAAGAAATACTAAAAAATAAAAAATGCACGAACTAAAAAGAAAACACATATCGCATCTGGATCTCCTATGTTAGGAAAGGGATCCCTAGGAAGTGGAGAAGGGTTCACCTCATATAAGGAAGATATGACCAATTTCTGTATGAAAAAGTCATATAAAATGACATACTAATAGAGGAACATGATTTCTAAAATATTTTGAACAAAAAAGAATGCAATTGAAAGTATATAGGAAAACATGTTACCTCCTCCCTCTCCTGAACATCAACATTGTCTTGGGCATTCATTATTTCAATAAAACCCAATTGATTCTACATGTATACAATAAACAAATCAAGTGCATTCATCAATATAGACTACATTGAAATGTTCATAATACACTTCAACAAATATACTTAAATTGGACTTAATTACCTTTTGTTTCAATGTCCCTGGTGATTTCTTCCTCTTTCCTACTTACCTCAAGATTGGTAGGGTAGGCTAACAAAACAAAATTAACATAAGAGAAATAATATGATACCGCATGGGTTCAATTAAAACTATAAACAAGAGGTGTGCAAAATATGATACCACATAGCTCTGTAAGCCAGAGTCAATGGCAGAAAGGTTGACATCATCAATCTCAGAAATCTGAGCCCCAGACAAGCCCTATAAAACACCAAATAAATATATAAGCAATATTTTACAATGAAGATTATGATTCACTTGAATTCCACAAATTCTTATGCTCCACAACTCTATTATCACAAGTTTATAAACAAATTTTACAAAACATTATTACAATATAAAAAAATTCTCTTATTTCACACACAAGACTATTCTTTAACAATTTTTTAGTCATATTTAGAGAAGGATGGTCCGGATTGTATTCGTGGAGGTCAGAGGTTAGGACCACTTTTGCAGCAGGTAATAGGACTGTTATAGCCTGGTAGTGAGTATGTTTTAGTGTGTTTACCCTTAGTATGGGGGGATTTGGAGTACTTTTAGGTTGAGAGTAGGTAGTATGGGTAGTGATGAAAATATTTGGGGTGCTTATGAACCTAGGGTGTAGATGGGTTCTTGTCTATGGTGAAGATATAAACTAGTATATGGGGATTGTCCTAGTATGATAGTGAAATACCAGAGAGTACAGTTTACTGAACTAGCAAGTGAATGTGCTTTGAGCGATAGGATAAGGACCTTGTGATAAGTTGAGGGGTTCTTGGAGTGTCTTCAAAGTTATATGTTGGGAGTATTTAGAAGGCCATAGATGTGTATTGAAGGATTGAGGACATTCACAATCAGTGAAAAATTAGAGATTGTATTCATGATTTTGAACAAGAAATAAGAGTAAAAGAACGATGGTTGAATGTTCCAGATGATGTTCAAGGTTGATTTAGAAGCCAATAAGTGATTGGTTGGGGTATGAGTCTATGTATGAGTTCAACATTGGTTGAATTGAGTCCAAGGATGGAGGGAAGGAGTTCAAATTAGTTTGAGTCGTGATGGTTGGACAAGGAAGTAAACTTGTTCAAAAGTATGATGTCTAGGTTACCAAAAGCCAGGGATCTTTTTTGAAGCCTTTGCATTCAACCTAATTCCTTGAGGGAGTACCATCCTTTTATGGATTCCTTTAGTTGAATTACATTATAAAAAATTATTTGACCATAAAGAAATAGCAAACAAACATACACTAATTCTTTGACCACACTAAGTTACCACCATACAAATTATTAAGATATGATATTTTGAAAATAATGTACGATTATATTTTATGAATATTTATAAAATATTACCTCAGGTGTTTGAGCTATCTGTCCACGTCTACTAGAACAAGAACTCCTTGGTGGGATCGTACCACAAGCTACACCCTGCAATGCATATTATTCATGTATCAATTTAGATTCTTCTATACATAATAATTTATTTACATTTAACAAATTTAGGTAATTAATTAAAATAATATGTCAAAACATAAATTTAAACAAACCTATGTCAGCTCTGTACCATACACCATTGATAATAGATCATCTGTGAGGGCCATATCCTCAATAGTGGATGCCTGGCATCTTCTCCCACAATATACACATGAATGGTATGTTGAACCATCTGCACTCGCCTGACTATCTACCCCATCACATATACCATTACAACTAATGCAGATATGCTCAATGGGCTGGGATGACCCTAGAATTGTATCTAATAATAATGGAGCTAGCACAGTATGAGATGACCCTAATGGTGCATCTGATGATGATAGAGTTGGTGTGAGATGGGATGATCCTAATGGCACATCTGATGAACATGGGGGTGGCACAAGCACTGATCCATCCTCTCTAGCTAACTGAGTGCCATGCTAGATAATGACATAATTCAATGATGCAGCTGCATGAAGAGTCTGTATATCCATAGACTCCTTCACCACTACTGTTAGTAATAACTAAGAGGGGGGGTGGATTAGTGGCCTCAAAAATTTATCCTTCAAACTTAACCACCAATCAATAAACCTCAGATTATTAAGTCTCTACAAGATGCATGTCATGAAATACTAATAATGATTAACTGTCTGTCAGTGTTCTCTGTCAATCCTTATTCTTTCTTGATTACTGATAAGAAATATAACTATTTACCAAAACTCAGTAAATAAGAAAAGTATACTGATCAATCCAGTGTTAACTATGTCAGATACAAAACAATAAAGAAATGAATCATACACACATAACACATGAATTTTTAACGTGGAAACCCTGTTAAAGGAAAAAGCACTGGAACTGATACCCCAAATTTTCACTCTTCTAAAGTGATCCCTATTAAGAGCCAACCTTGTTAAAGGTTACAAACACACTGTTAAGTGTGACCTTGTTAGAGGATTTTATACATAGAGGTTGTCACTTAGTATCGAGCATCTAATGTTGCCATCCTTGAATCAGCCTCTCTCTTAGACTGTCAATAGGCATCGGGCATATCCAATGCTACTTTCATGAATCAACCTTTTTGGCACTCCTTGGGATGTACCTCAATATATAGAAGACTGTTAATTCCTACTTTGTTAAGAGACTTGATGCTTCAATGGTTAAACTGAAACACTATGACCTGTTTCTAATGCAAAATTGAATTACAGATTTTTAGATCTATTTAAGTACATTACCTCTCTAATCAATATGTCAATTCAATCCTTGCGATCCATATTTTCTTCTCTATGACGCTGTTCTCACTGTTCGTCGATGTCTGCAAAATTCCTTACCTCTCCTTCAGCTTGATTGATCAGGACTGTATGAAGTTATTCTTCATCAATTTTTCTTTAGCATCCTGTTTTTAATCACTCCCCTTAATCCCATTTTCATGCATTATGAAAATAAATTAAGCTTGTCTCTTATATAGACATGCTAATCATTGTTTCTTGATTCTTGATTCTTGGCATGAAAAACAATCCAGCCAATTAGATTTAAAGCATAACTTCTGATTTATCTCATAGATATATTCTTGTCGACTATACAAATCAGTTTTAAATCAATCACTTATCTATGGTCGAATAAAACAAATTAGACAACCAGTTAAGTCCTTATTTAGCTCTGCCAGCTAGATATTTTTTCATTTTATGAACTCTTTGTTCCTTTGGTCACCTTTGTAGTTAGTTTTCAGTGACAACAGAAAGTTCCATCGATGAGAATCCAATTAGCTTCATGATCTTCGTCTGTCGAGCAACACTGTATTTTCTTCCATCGGGTTACTCTTTTCTTTACTTGTCAGGCATTCTGTGGTTTTGCTTTGTCAGGCAACACTATGCTTCCTATCCTCAGGTAATACTGTGACTGTTCTTCTTTGCTTTTACTGATAGTGTGCACTCCATCGATGTTGTTTGTCACTTAGTGAATACATGAATTTTATGTATTGCTAAAAGAATAACCTTGGTTCTTTTGATTCTCTAAATTCTTTGGCATTATGTACATGATTATACAGATGATATTAAGTTGACATCAATGAAAATACAAATCATTAACTGATTTAATGCCTTGTATTATCTTCAACTTAACATTGTCAAACATTCAATCAGTTACATGTCATCAATCTCTCCCTTTGGCATTGATGGAAACATACTATATTATCACACTATACTATTTCTAATACAATATGAAATACAACAGTTGAGATTCATCAAACTACCAATCTTTTTGTTCTGTCAACCGATAAATGTCTGACCATCGGTAAGCTTTGTTTTAGCTTAGATTTGATTCTTGTATCTCTCTTTATTCTGATGTGTTGTGTCCTCTCCTTGTGTCAATTTCTTTCCCTTGACTGTTCTTCTCTTTTGATGTCTTTTTCTCTTGTCTGCAACTCTCCCTTTGTATGATCTTTGCATATAATTTCTCTCCCTAAGGATATAATCCTCCCTGTTGGAGTAGTATGATATTGGATAATATTTCTCCCTTTTTCTAAAGAATGTGATAATATGGATAATCTCTCTCCCTTTGACAACAATGCCAAACAATCATTTTTCTCCATCCATAATATATTCCTCAAATTTCTCTTATCCATCATCAATACAAAAATATGCTCTGGTGCTTAGTTCTTATATATACTTATTTGTATATAGATGTAGCTTTGAAGTTCATCTCTTTGCTTCCATCAATCATGAATGATATTCTGATAATATGTAGGTTGATGCAGCCTTCACTCATTTTACTGACCAGTAGATAAGGGTTTGACCCCTAGTTTCTTTCTCAAGTACTCAAATGCATCCTTGGGTAGTGGCTTGGTGAAGATATTGGCCAATTGTTCTAATGATTGCACATACTCAAGTATCACCTCTTTTGCCTAAACTTGTTCTCTCAAGTAATGATACTTGATGGCAATATGCTTTGTTTTAGCATGCATGACTGGATTTTTGGAAATGTTAATTGCACTTGTA
>MU226668.1:92340-118482 GCA_018584345.1 Thuja plicata
CCAAATATGATGTCATCAACAAATATTTCAGCAATCAAAGTGTTAGCATCAGTATCTTCCTTCAAATAAAAATTATTGTTTTCACTAGTCCTTACAAATCCAATACTTATAAGATAGGAATGAAGTCTTTCATACCAGGCTCTAGGAGCTTGTTTTAATCTATACAAGGCTTTATACCTTGAATCTTTTATATGAAGCATAAGCAAGTAATATTCTCAATCCTTCTAGCCTAGCAACGGGTGCAAAAGTCTCTCCATAGTCAATTCCTTCTTTTTGTGCATACCCCTTGCATACTAGTCTTGCGTTATTCCTTATGACTTCTCCGTTCTCATTCAGCTTATTCTAGAATATCCATTTTGTACCAATGACATTCTTGTCATCTGGTCTTGGCACAAGTGACCATGTTTTTTTTTTCTCAATCTGCTCAATCTCATCATTCATAGCACTTATCCATTCTTCATTATCAAGTGCAACATTGATAGATTTTGGCTCAAACTCACAAATTAAACAATTTGAGTTTAAAGACTTACTTCTTATTCTTGTACCAGCTTTCTTATCTCCTATGATCTGGATATCTGGATGGTTCCTTCTTACATATCTTGAAAGTATAGGTACAGCTCTTTGTCTATCAGTTTGATCATCATTTTATCCTTCATTTTGTTCTTCATCACCTTGCACATTGTTTTGATCATTGTCCTGATTGTCAGTATTTATAGCCTGACCGTCGGTTGCAACATTTTTTTGTTCTAGATTTAAGCACTATTGCACGAGAGCTCTACATTATTGGTAGGGTAGGGTGTCAGGTTCCTCATTGTAAGTGAACTTATTGTAGTCCTCTGGTTCTTTAGTGCTTTCCTGTTCATTCTTCTCTGCAAATTCATCTATCTTTACATTTTCACTTTCAATAATTTTGTTAGAGGATTTGTTTAAACATTTATAAGCATTGCTCTTGGTAGAATACCCTATAAAAATTCCTTCATCACTCTTGGAGTCAATTTTTCTATTTCTATCATCTTTTAAGATATAACATTGACTACCAAAATTTTTGAAATAACTTACATTGGGTGTGTATCCATACCATAGCTCATAAGGTGTTTTTTTGGTGTCTTTCTTTAATTGTACTCTGTTCAATGTGTAAATAGTAGTACTGATAGCTTCCCTCCAAAAGATTTGGTTAATGCCTTTCTCTATCATCAGTGTCCTTACACAGTCAACTATGGATCTGTTCCTTCTTTCAGCAATTCCATTTTGTTGTGGTGTCCTTGGTGCAGAGATCTGTCTTTTGATTCCATGCTCATTACAAAAGTTAGTGAATTCATCTAATATAAATTCTCCTCCTCTATCTGATCTTAAACATTTCAGATTCTTACCACTTTTTTTTCTCTACCATGGCCTTATATCATTTAAACATCTTAAATGCTTCTAATTTATCTTTTAAAAACATAACTATCATCATTCTAGAGTAATCATCAACAAAGAGAATAAAATATCTATCTCCATAATAACTCTTTGTCCTCATAGGTCCACATAAATCAGTATGGACTAATTCTAGAATTGCATCAGATGTATGGGTTTTTCTTTTGAAACTAGACTTTGTCATTTTTCCTTTTTGACAATTCTTACACATGATATTGTCAGGCTTGGTCATCGTCGGTAAGCCTCTGAAATTTCTCTTTTTTTAATCTTTATCATGTTGTCAAAGTTCACATGACACAGTCTTTGTGTCATAACCATATGTCTTCATTTTTAGCAATCAAACAAGTGGATTCAATATCATTTAGATAGAATAAGTTACCTTTTGTCTACTCACCAGTACCAATCATATTTCCATATTTGTTGAAGATCTTTGCCTTCTTATTTTCAAATGCTACTTTGTGACCTAAATTATTCAACTGAGAAACACTCAATAGATTATAATTCAATCCATTTACCCAATAATCATTCTCACACTCTATCTAGTTAATCAACATTATTGTTCCTCTACCTTCAACTGGACAAGGTGTGTCATTACCCATTCTCACTGAACCACCTTTATAGTATTCAAAAGTCTCAAAAAATTTCTTATCACCAATCATATGATGAGTGAAGCCACAATCTATGATCCAAACATCATTTTTTCTAATTTTAGATATGAGAGTTGTTTCTACATACCTTTCTTCTTCATCATCTGAATCATCTTTTACAGCCACAAACACCATCTCGATGTCTTCATTAGATTCAGTGTTAGTATCATCATCCTTGCATTTTTCTAGGTAACTAACCTTCTTTCCTTTGTCCTTATAGTCTCAGGTATCTCTTCTTTCTAATTGTCAGTAGCTTCTTTAATCACCTCAGTCAAACTTCTTCTCAAAAGATCTGTCATTACTTCTGTCATCTTTTCTTTTGTTATTACATCTTGCAGCAAAGTGTCCAATCTCTTTGCAATTAAAACAAATAAGTGGTAATTTACCTTTGTATTTACCTTTGCCTCTTTTCATTCTTCTGGCCATAAGTGCTTCAATTTCATCAAGATCATCTTCTTCATTTTCACTATCACTATCTTTTCTCATAGTGTTTTTGTGACTTGATTTACTTATTCTCATAGAAGTTTTGAATGTAGACTCTATGTTTAGTAAGACACTATTATCAAAGTTATTCGTCTCAAATGAGATCAGTCTTCCAATTAAACTATCTAGAGATACTCTAATAGCATAAGTAGGCAGTAAGGTCCTTAGAGTTTTACTTACCACTGTATCTTCTTCTAGTACACCTCTAACTCCTCGGATAGCATTGAATACCTCTTTGATTCTTGTGCTGTAGTGAGTGATGTTTTCACCTTCTTTCATTTTGAGATCATCAAACTCTCCTCTAAGGATTTCTTCCTTGGCTCTCAAAACATTTTTGTCACCACCATGTATAAGCTTCAATTTGTCCCACATCTGCTTCACAGTTTTGCATTCCTTGACATCTTCAAATTCAGCATAGGAGAGTGAGGAAGAAAGCTCTATCATCATTTCGTTATGTTCATGCTTCTCTCTCATTTTTTCAACTTTTGGTGCACCTGTGGGAAATACATATTTAGTTTCTAGTAATTGAGTAACATCATTACTAATACCTGATAAGTGGAGTCTTAACCTACTCTGCCATGAAGCAAAATTATCTTTGTTCAACTTGGGCACATCTTGTCTGTTCATCTTTTGATCTTTGGCTTAGGTTTTGAAACCTTCCTTCTAAGCACACAAGCTCTAATACCAATTGTTAGTAATAACTGAGAGGGGAGGTGAATCAGTGGCCTCAAAAATTTATCCTTCAAACTTAACCACCAATCAAAAAACCTCATATTATTAAGTCCCTACAAGATGCATTCCATGAAATACTAATAATGATTAACTGTCTATCAATGTTCCCTGTCAATCCTTATTCTTTCTTGATTACCAATAAGTAGTATAACTATTTATCGAAACTCAGTAAATAAGCAGAGTATATTGATCAATCCAGTGTTAACTATATCATATACAAAACAATAAAGAAATGAATCATACACACATAACACATGAGTTTTTAATGTGGAAACCCTGTTAAGAGAAAAACCACTGGGACTGGCACCCCAAATTTTCACTCTTCTGAAGTGAGCCATGTTAAGAGCCAACTCTTTTAAAGATTACAAACACACTATTAAGTGTGACCTTGTTAGAGGATTTTATACATAGAGGTTGTCACTTAGTATCAGACATATAATGCTACCATCCTTGAATCAGCCTCTCTCTTAGAATGTCAATAGGCATCGGGCATATCCAATGCTACTTTCATGAATCAAAATTTTTGGCACTCCTTGGGATGTACCTCAATATATAGAAGACTGTTAAGTCTTACTCTGTTAAGAGACTTGATGCTTCAATGGTTAAACTGAAACACTATGACCTGTTTCTAATGCAACTTTGAATTGCAGATTTTCATATCTATTTAAGTACATTACCTCTCTGATCAATATGTCAATTCAATCCTTGTGCTCCATATTTTCTTCTCTATGATGTTGTGCTCACTGTTCGTCGGTGTCTGTAGAATTCCTTAGCTCTCCTTCAACTTGATTGATCAGGACTGTATGAATTTATTCTTCATCAGTTTCTCTTTAGCATCCTCTTTTTAATCACTCCCCTTAATCCCCTTTTCATGCATTATGAAAATGAATTAAGCTTGTCTCTTATATAGACATGATATTCATTGTTTCTTAATTCTTGATTCTTGGCATGAAAAACAATCCAGCCAATTAGATTTAAAGCATAACTCCTGATTTGTCTCATAGATATCTTCTTGCCAACTGTACAAATCAACTTTAAATCAATCACTTATCTATGGTTGAATAAAATAAAGTAGACAACCAGTTAAGTCCTTATTTAGCTCTACCAGCTAGATATTTTTTCATTTTCTGAATTCTCTATTCCATTGGTCACCTTTGCAGTTAGTTGTCAGTGATAACTGATAGTTCCGTCGGTGAGACTAGTTAGTTTCATGATCTTTGTCCGTTGGGCAACATTGTATTTTCTTTCATCGAGTTACTCTTTACTTTTCTCGTCGGGCATTCTGTGGTTTTTCCTTGTCAGGAAACATTGTGCTTCCTATCGTTGGGTAATACAATGACTGTTCTTTTCTTTTACTGATGGTGTGCACTCTATCGGTGTTGTTTGTCACTTAGTGAATACATAACTTTTGTGTATTGTTGAAAGCATAACCTTGGTTCTTTTGATTCTCTGAAATATTTGGCATTATGTACATGACCATACAAATTATATTAAGTTGACATCAATGAAAATACAAACCATTAAATTGAAGGCATTATATTTTTCCTTTAGTATACTTAGAGAAAAACATGATCTACACCATCGGTTTAGTCTAAACCAACAAACAGGGCACAACACTATCCAACACTAAGGTTACTCGACAAACACTGTCAAAGTGTTACCCGATGAAAAAAATATAAGGATACCAGATGAAGTATAAATAGTGCTACCTGATGAACAGAAAAGAGAGGAACCCGACAGATATAGGGAACCCAATGAATAGTTCAGACAAGGAACGCTGACAGACTGCAAGTTCAAACCGATAGCCAAGAACTGACAGTCAGTTACATCCCGCAAAAAGTGGATCTAACTTTCCACGTTAGATAAATCACTGAAGTTGTATTTATAACTTCTTGATTTGATTTTTAATCCATTACGTGTGGAGGAATCAATGTAATCTTTATTTTTTTAATTTCTTTTACTATTTTAAAACATGCAAACTAAAGATCAAGGTCAATTTGTAAACCTTGGATCTGAGAGTTAACATTGTAAATCATGAATTCCAAGATAGGTCAAATAACTTGTATAAATAGGTGCTCAATCCATTAAGAATAGTTTTTGTTCAATGAAGAAAGCAGCCACAGAGAGAAACTAAAGACCAGATAGATAATTCATGCAGAAGAACACAAACAGATTCAAATCAGTTTTCAAGAACATAACAGAGGCTACCGACAAGCAGAGAAAAGGTATTCATCAATCACTTAAGGTGATATGATTATTGTAAAAGATTTCATGGATCTATAAATCAAAAATATTAGATTGCATATAGTTAGGTCAACATTTGTACTCATTCTAACAAGTGTAGTACACTAATGAAATCCTTTCAAGAAAGGTGGGCTTAACCGTCCCATTGTAAATCTCATAACTAAGTGCACACTTAAAGCAGTGGTTCTAAAGCTCTTAACAGAGTAGATCTTAACAGGTCTCCACCTCAATACTCTGAACAAGGTAGATCATCAAAAGTGATCAAATTGTAAGCCTTAACCAGCTCCCTTCCATTCTATAGATAGTGAAGTTTTGTGGGTACCATCCCCACCGCAGTTTTTACTTCCTAACAGGAGTTTTCTGCGATATCATATCTTGTGTTATGTATTTTTTAATTTCATGAATTTTTCTATGGATGATTGTAAAGATTGTTAACAAACAATGTCTACATAAGAAAGAATAACAGTAATGGTTGGTAAATCAGAATTGAATGATCACTAATAATAAATTGGGTAAAGAGTTAAAAGTTTTAGAGGTACTGATTCACCCCTCCCCTCTCAGTACTACTTCCCATTGAGTCCAAAAATTGGTATCAGAGCTAAGTATCTTCTTGAAAATCTTAAAAGCTTAAGAGAAAAGATCTGACAATGGAGAAGTATAAACTTGATAAGAATATTGAGAACAAAAAGCTTGAGATATAGATGTTCTACGAACAGTATGAAGAAGATAGAATCAAGATGAAAGAGCTGTTGAATGAAATAAAAGGCATGGATACCAGGAACAATGAAGTAGACTATCAGGAAGAAGAGATTCTTGATTTCTTTAAATCTTTAGAATCAAATGCAAGTATTGTATCAGATACATCAGATGAGAACATCACAAATCTAAAGGAAATCAACCTACATTTGACATAGAAAATAAAGATGCTACAAATTATTCAAGAGACCTAGATGGTAAGAATTATTGATGTGCTGAGCTTTGCCAGACAAGTTGAAACAGAAAAAACATTGGCTATTGATGATAGAAGGAAGATCACAGAGAAACTACAAGAAAAAGAAATAAAAATTCAAAGACATGTTGAGCATCACCATGATCTTACAAATCAGATTATCCTTATGAGTCAAGAAGCAAATAGAATAAATGTGGAACTCATTGAGAGAATACAGATTATCAGTGAACTGAGAGAAGAAAATGAAAAGCTGAAGCATGAGGTTAGAATTCAGCAACAACATAATGAGATTATCAGAAAGGCTGAAGAAAGAAATAAAAGAATGGATGACTTTCTTGAAGGACAATGAAGAGTCATCAACAACAGCAGTATAGGCTTTACAGAAAAAGGAGAAACATCAAGACCAAAGAATGTCTATGAAAATCCAAGACAAAGAAAGCCAACATGCAAGCACTTTGGAAAGCAAGGGCACACATCAAATGCATGCAGAGGTAAAATAAAAGGTACTCCTAAATCTACACCTACATCTTCATTCATAGGATTCTGTTACAAATGTAACAAGAAAGGACATAAGGCTTATGAATGCAAGAGCAAGATAGAAAAACCAAAGAAGGAAACCTACATGGAAAAATATTTTCCTACATACAAGATGAATGGGCACACATCTAAAGAATGCTGGAAAAATAAAATACAAGCATGGAATCCAAAAGGAAAAGAAGTTCCTTATGAGTCAAAGAGAATAGGAAATCAATATGTATGGGATTACAATACTTGGACAAACTATACAACATGTGGTAGATATGGTAACATTGCTGCAAACTGCATGAGAGCATGGACCAAAAGGTCTAGAGGCTGGTCAAACCCTGGAATGGCATGCTTACACTATCATAAAGTTGGTCATCTCAAGAAAGATTGCAGAGACAGATTGATAGACACAAGCACACATCCAATTGGTAACACCATTGAAGATATCTGGAGGGAAAGAGACAAAATGTGGATAAAGGCTTCAAACAATGATGAAGCTAGACCAAGCAATGAAAATGGTGACACCCCATCCAATAGATCCAATGACACCACCAACCCCACTTGAGCTAAACAAGTAAGTATGGAACTGCACTATACCAAGTTATATTTTGCATCAATTTCATTATATAAAAAGATATATAGTCAAATCTGCATAAATCAAAAGATGCATATTACTTTACTTGTTACCAGTCTAAGAATACAACACCATTGGTAAACACTTATCGAAAATCATCGGTGAACACAATAATGAGTTGTGCACACTTACCGAAAATTGTCGGTCAACTAGTAAAAGTGGTAAACTGCCAAAGTATCCCAATGACCATCGGTAAGAAAGCAAAATTCAAAAATGGTCATGACAAAATATCGATATCCGTCGATAAAATCAAAGTGGTTGACAACTACCATAAGCATAATGTCTACACCGATGATGATTTGAAATATCCTCCTGATGAAACCCATCTTCACATCCCGATGAGTTGGTGAGCATTTATTGCAAAGGCTTAGGTCAAAAAGTCTATAAATAGTCAACGGGACAACTTCATTTTTCACCCACAATTTGAAGAGAAAGCAGAGCGACATCACAGCAATTAAAGAGCATAAAGCAGAAGCGTCTACAAATTTATTTAGCACATAGGGAATAGATTATTCATCACATTCATGAATTGAAGTAATTAAAAAGGGAACCGAAAGATCTCTGTCATTGTTTTTGTTGAGAAAGCCCTAATTTTGAAGAAAACCCTAAATTCTTGAAAAATAATGACAACCACTTCAAGAATTGCTAGGTTAAAGAATGAAAAGAAGAGTGTGGTTAAACTGATCAAGAATAGCACGTGTAGAACCTAAATACAAAATCTGTCCAGAGATTGCATTGAAACCTGATGAAGCTGACGCATTTTCAAAAATCTTGCATAGGGATTTTCTAATAGAATACGTTAGGTCATACATTCACTGCAAGATTGCAGAGATAGGTGATTTGGAAATGGATGAATCTTATAAGAAGCTATGTGATGCCGAAGGAAAATTGAAAAAACATAAACACTTGGAGGTGAAATGGTTAACTAATGCCCTGCATTTCCCAAGGGAATTCAAGACAGTGGATTATGATAGTCTTGAGCAGGATGCATGACAACAAATTATGGCTAGACCAACCCAAGAAAATAACAAGGGATTTTCTTCATGTTGTCACTAGTTATCCGATAACCAAAAAACCTAGGGCACACAAACATCCATCTATGAAAGAAGTTACAAAAATTACTAATACAGAAGGAGACAACAAAGGTCTCAAGGTTAACACAATCACCGACGACGAGTTGAAATTTGGTGCATGTGTTATTGGTTACAAAATCTTCCAGGCTAGCAAACTGAATAGCTTTTCTGCAACAGCAATAAGCACAGCTTACAAGATTGTAACTAAAGGAATTCAAATGGGTGTATGTGAGATCCTACTAAAAAAACTTGATGAGAATATGATCAAGATCAGATCTGCAAAGAGAAACACATGTAAGTTTGGTTCACTTATTATGTGTACACTTTTCTATTTTCAAGAATATTTTCCTTCAGTAGGAAAATTTGTATGGGACTCTACCAAACTGGTAACCCTACAAATTAGTGAACTGATTAAGTCACTAGGAGACAATTTTGAGTCTGTAATGTCTGCATACTTCCTTGTGTTCATGGAAAAGATGATGGAAAGAACTAGGATTCCTGAGCAACTAGTTGAGAAACATAGGGATGAAATAGGTTTCATGGCAGACACAACTTCACACACATCAAACCGGTTGTACCAAGAACTGCTTGGTTATCATCATTAGACTATGAGATCAATATTGATCTAGCTACTAGTGCAATTGAGGCACTACTCAATGAACCCATTGATAAGAAACAACCAAGGTTTGGTACATATGAAGAGGCCAAATCTAAGATAAAACATGGCCTACAAGTCAAAAAGACTATAAACAAGAAAGATAAAATGATAAAGAATCTCAAGAGGATTCTATCGGTCAAAAAGGAGGAAGAACAGGATCAGCAAGAGGAAACTGATGAACAGGGTACCATCAGTGAAACACAAAAGGAAAATAAATAAGATACATTGGCCACTGAATCTGATGCACCTCCATCTCCACCTCCTACTAAGAAACAAAGGAAAAGAAGGTAGACTACTGCAATGGATACAACACCATTTAAGAAAGGTCAAGTAAGGACCTATATAAGGAAGAAACTAGCAAAAAGAGAAAGACAACAACCTGTCAAATCCACACCACCAAAGAAAAGAAAAAGGTTTGTTAGGACACAGGCTGACTTGGATGATACCAAAGATGATGAACCAGATGTAGTAAAGAAGAACTTCAGAAACCAAATGGTAGATGAAGCTTCCAAATCAATTTCTACCCATGGTACAATGACTGATAAAAATATTAGGCAGTGGGATACACTGAATCCAGAAGATCAGAATAAGATACAGGATGCAGTCATCAAATCAATGATTAAAAACAAGTAATGCCCTTGCTGAATTTGTAAGTCAAATACCTAAGGAGCTAGGCAAAAGGATATACCAACAATGGTCATATGCCTTACAAACAGAAAGAGAAGCAAGAGAAAGAATTCTTGTAAGATTGATGCCTCCTGAATCCAAGTTTGAAGAAATAAAAGAAGTACTAAATAAACACTCGAGTAAATTTGTAGCCAAAATAAGGGCTTACAAAGTACTAGAGAGCAAGTTTATAGAACTGGATTCGATGACAGAGACCAAATGGAGACATCTCCTAGATCTACCGGAAGAATCAACAAGTGTTGAGAAGAAATTACTTCTCACAAACACACCTCACAGAGAGGAGGAATTAGATAATGCAAGTCCTCAGCATATTGCTCTGGACAATCAAGAAAGTGATGATGAGCCTAGTAACTTGAATACAGGCATGGATGACATTGTCCAAGATATCACTCACTATGACTCAGACAATGATCCCAGAAGAGAGATGATGTGATATTTATCACACTCAAGGATCAACAAAGTCATCAAGCATTGAAGACATTAGATGATAAGATAATTGATATTATAGATGAAGAAGTGTAGGACACTTCAATCATTCACTCAAAAGTGCAAGACCCTGCAGAATCCATACAGAAAGATGAGAATGTCACTGCTGACAAGGACATTACCAACGAGAAGGACATCAATATTGAAAAAGCCTAAACATCAACACAAAGTAACATGCATGTCCTAATAAAGGCAATAAAAATTCTAGAGGGCAAGGAAGGATCAAATGAAAAAGGAAACAAGTACAGCCACGGACAAGGGTGAAGGAGAAGGAAAATAAACTACAGATACACCTGTAGAGCAAGCTACAACTGATGATTAGAAGGATACTGATCAGAACAGTGAAGGAAATCAAACGGAAATAGGGGAAAAACATTCAAAACATGGTGAAGAAGGAAAGAAGGATGACATAGCAAAGAAATCAGAAGCACATTCTATAGAAACACCCAAGGTAAACAAAGAGACGTCTTCATATAACCACCAAGTGCAAACTGAGTAGAAAACACAAGATGCTTCATCAACAAAACCTTCACCAAGTAACTCAAAGCGTACAAATGAACTAGTTGTAGTAGTTCATACATCTGCATCTCCTAAGATCTCAAAAAGGAAGAAAGTAAAGAACAAAAATCCAGTAACTCTGGATGAGATAATTGAGATACCATTTTGTGATCCAAGAACATTGGATCCAACAAAATTAACAAAATATGCAAATCTATGTGAGAGAAAGGCCATTCAAGATAAGATGAAACAAGCAGAAAAAGAGGCCAAGGTACTTGAAGTAGCAAGAGATATACTTCAACAAATTGTACCAGACATAGATATTGATTAGAAAATTCCAATAATTGATCAACTGGTAACACTCACGGATGCAATAACATCTCAGAATACCAATGCTAAGAAAACTATGGAAGAGAGACTTGAGAAAAAGTATGAATTCAAGCTCATAGAGAAGATAAGCCAGGAAGTGGCACTCAAAATGGTCAAGCTATCTGAATTGGTAAGTGAAATTGAACCACTTTTATCAGAAGTTGTTATCTTAATTAATAAATTGTGCACCTTAGATCAACTCACTAAGGAGTATACAGACAAGATAGAAAAAATAGATGTTGATCTTCAGTCCAGTGCACAAAGTCTAGCCAACACAGCAGAAGCACTTAAATTGCACAAACAACAAATATCACAGGCTAGGAAGCAGAGACAAGACATTCAATTTGCAGAGATGAAATATAGAGATGAAGTCAATGAGCTACAAGTTAAGCTCTTACCGACACTTACACTATTGCAACAAAATATGACACAGGAAAATACACTAATTGCCACCCCTGAAATGTTTGTCCTAGAAAGCATATATGATATGCACGCAAGACTCGAGCTGCAACATATGGAACTCAAACAATTGAAAGAACAATGGGAGAAACTACTAGAAGATATCAAACTTATCCATTCTAATGTTTTTGACAAATTGTAACTTACACATCTTTTTCACAATTTTTTTGACATTTTGTAAGTTGTACATTTTTGTCATCAGTATAAAACAAAGGGGGAATTTGATATGTACATCACCTCAATTAAAAGGAGGAAATATTGTATAGTGGAATAAAAAAAAAAGGGAAAATAATGTACATACAGCAATCAAATAGTATACATGTACATATACATACACTATACTGATGCACATAGAAAGGGGGATTCATATTATGACAAGGAAATAAACATGGTGTAATAATTTCAGTATTATGCACATATCAATTTTTTATACTAATGTCAAAGGGGGAGATTAAAGGCATTATATTTTTCCATTAGTATACTTAGAGAAAAACATGATATGCACCATTAGTTTAGTCTAAACCGATAGACAGGGCACAACACTATCCAACACTAAGGTTACCCGATGAACACTAGCAAAGTGTTACCCGATGACAAAAAGATAAGGATACCCGATGAAGTATCAACAGTGCTACCTGGCGAACAGCAAAGAGAGGAACTTGACAGATACAAGGATCCTGAAAAATAGTTCAAACAAGGAACATCAATAGACTACAAGTTCAAACTGACAGCCAAGAACCGATAGTCAGTTACATCCCACAAAAAGTGGATCTGACTTTCCGCGTCAAATAAATCACTAAAGTTGTATTTATAACTTCTTGATTTGATTTTTAATCCATTATGTGTGGAGGAAGCAATGTAATATTTATTTTTTTAATTCATTTTAATGTTTTAAAACATGCAAACTAAAGATCAAGGTCAAGTTGTAAACCTTGGATCTGAGAGTTAACATTGTAAATCGTGAATTCCAAGATAGGTCAAATAAATTGTATAAATAGGTGCTCGATCCATTAAGAATAGTTGTTGTTCAATGAAGAAAGTAGCCATAGAGAGAAACTAAAGACTAGACAGAGAATTCATGTAGAAGAACACAAACAGATTCAAATCAGTTTTCAAGAACAGAACAAAGGCTGTCGACAAGCAGAGAAAAGGTATTCATCAATCACTTAAGGTGATATCATTATTGTAAAAGCTTTAATGGATCTGTAAATCAGCAATAGTAGATTACATATAGTCAGGTCAACATCTATACTCATTCTAACAAGTGTAGTACACTAATGAAATCCTTTCAAGAAAGGTGGGCTTAACCGTCCTATTGTAAATCTCATAACTGAGTGCACACTTAAAGCAGTGTTGTTAAAGCTCTTAACAGAGTAGATATTAATAGGTCTCCACCTCAATACTCTTAATAGGGTAGATCATCAGAAGTGATCAAATTATAATCCTTAACCAGCTCCCTTCCATTCTGTAGATAGTGAAGTTTTGTGGGTGCCATCCCCACCACCATTTTCACTTCCTAACAGGATTTTTCTGTGATATCATATCTTGTGTTATGTGTTTATTAATTTCATGAATGTTTCTATGGATGATTGTAAAGATTGTTAACAAACAATGTCTACATAAGAAAGAATAACAGTAATGGTTGGTAAATCAGAATAGAATGATCACTAATGATAAATTGTGTAAAGAGTTAAAAGTTTTAGAGGTACTAATTCACCCCTCCCCTCTCAGTTCTACTTCCCATTGAGTCCAATATAACTGATTTAATGCCTTGCATTATCTTCAACTTAACATTGTCAAACATTCAATCAGTTACATGTCATCACACTACTGGGACCAAAACATGAATGGGGGGTTTTCTCGCATTATGCCTCCTCTCTTGTGGTTGGGTAATCCTATGTGCCCTAGGTCTATCCTGCGCGGAGCCTCTCCCTCTACCCTGGAACACATGAAAGTCAAAGTAATTTGACTTCTCGCTGAGGATAAATTCATAGTATAGCTTCCTCAAAAAATATAAAGGCACCTCATTAATTTTTACAATGTGGTGGTTCAAATACAATGTACCACCTATCTGAAAAATCTAAATTCATCCCCCTATGAGCACACCAATGTATAGGAAACCATTTTTTATTATCTTATAGGGAATTTCTAGTATTAGGATTGGTAAAAAGGGCACATATGTCACATTTTTGTATGCCTTTTATTTTCACATCCTCATATGACAAACCATCAGCATAATATGTATGACACCTATCCCTCCATGAACCCCATTTTGTCACCTCTTGAGACACCTCATTTGTACTTTTGGATATTTTTTCTAATGTAGTGGCGAGGGTAGAGTGATGTTGAAGACTAGAAGCCTTCAACCTATTCACTAATATATTAATTTGTGTACTATTTTGGTTAAGGCATTGCACAAGGTCCTCTTGTGCTACATTTATATGATCTAATGACACATCTAGAGGGTCTACGGGTGGCACTGGTTGTGGATGAGGAGAATTTTGAGTAGGGTTTATGGGTGGCGATGGTGGTGGACAAGGAGAATTTTAAGGAGATTTTATGGGGGGTGGTCTTTCATTTGTTTGTCCTCTTCTTGGGTTGTTTGATAAATCTAATATGATATTAATAAAAGAAAACAAAAAATCAATAACATAACCTAATTTGATTATAAATGCAAAAAAAACAATAAAAATTACCTTTGTTACGGGGTGCCATTGCTTGAAAATGTGGAAATTGTTGAAGAAACGTTGTTTTCTTCAATGCATGATTGGGTTCTGATATGTTTTTCCCTCCTCCACTCTGCTGCTCTATGGTTTAGGTGTTAGAAATGGCCTAATTCATGGGCTTTGCAAAATATAATATATTTCTAATAACCTGATCAGGTTATTAGAAACATCAATAACCTAATCGGGTTACTACAAACATCAATAACCTGATCGGGTTATTAGAAACATCAATAACCTGATCAGTTTATTAGAAACATCAATAACCCGATCAGGTTATTAGAAAGATAGAATTTTTTAATAATATTTTCTAGGCTTGGTTACCAAGCCTAGTACAATTTTGAAATTTCAATAACCCGATAGGGTTATGTGAAATTTGATTTTTTTTTAAACATGTGTCCACTTTTTTGGGTCACAACTTGGTGCACGCACCCATTTTCTTTGTTGGGGTTGTGGTTGTTGTAATCCTGATAGAAACAAAGGTGTATCCTTGGGTGGACGTTGACTGAATTTTGGACCTGCAAAGATTGATGCCTGTGGGAGTGAGGTATTGAGCCCAAGGCTAGCGGGGATTGATTGTAGCATCAGAACAGTCAAAAATGGGTTACTGTCTATTTGTGAAATTGATGACATAGCATGAGAGCTTGATGTAAAAGGTCATGAGGCTGATGCTTGAGATACACTAGTGACCAAGGGTGCACTTAGTTGGGAGATTGTCATGCTTTGTGTGGATGATGTGCTAGCTTGATTTACAGAGCTAGTTTTGTTTGACACAGTCTTTGTTGATGTCATTGTCATCAATGATGGAAAAATTTGGGATATCGCAGATTCTGTTTGAGAGGGTCAAGTTGTGTTTTGACTTGTAAGAGGGTTCTCCAGTCATATTGTTGACACATTGAATTCAGTAGGGAGTTGGAATCCCTTCTTAATCAACATGGATAAGAATATTTTAGGATTTTTCTCTACAATAGCATCAACTACTTGTGTTGAATAGGCATCTTTCTCTATGTCTTCGAGCTCCTCCTCTATGACATCTTGGAACATGGTTGGTCTACGGGGATTCTCAATGTAAAGAGTAGGACTTGTGTTTCTGAAAGGATCATCCTTTCGCTCATGTTTCAACAGGGGAAATTGGTTAATATAGGTCTCATCGGATTGTGTTATATCCTTCAACCTAGTGTAAGGTTCTCCATAGGGTGTGTGAGACATAGTGTTATCCAAAAATTTTGACTAAAACAAGTGATATAAAGAAAAGAAAAAAAAAAGGATAACCTTTATAGGAAAGTCTGAGTTATGTTTGACAAGGGTAATTCTAGGGATAGATTTTGACTTCTCTTGATCTCAAATACTTGGTGATGTAAGATATGGATTTTGACTATTGCCTTAGATTCAAGACAAAAGTCATTGATAGAGATTGATGAATTTTGAGATAACGGGATCAAGATAATCTAGTCTAAACTTTTGAACTAACAATGTTTAGACAATAGTCATGATATCAAAGAGGGATGATCTTTAATGTTTAGAGATTCACACAATATTCTTTATTTTTTGGGGGGATGTAGACACTGATCTTTCACACAAAATGGGGAATCTTTCCAAGGTTTTCAAGTAAAAATAGATGTTCAGATCTCTTGGTCAAGTGCGGAAAACTTTCACTGATTGCGGAAAAGTGATAGATCAACTATGGTAAATAATCACCGATTGTAGTAATAAAAGGCTCAACTATGGAAATAAAGGGAATGATTGCAATAAAACTCTATCAATTGTGGCAAGATGCTGGCAATTGTGGCAAAAGGAGACAGTCTGAAAAGATCTCAAATTTGGTGTATCTGTCTGATAAAAAATTGATTTCTAGAACAAGGATTCTGATTGTAGAATAGGTTTGATGTTGACAGCCTAGACTTGAACACGTTGGACTCATTTTAAAAGTTTTTGATGTTGGTTTTGTATTTTTGGAAACTGGTCACACAACAAGCACAATAGACAATATGTTTTGTAAATCTAGCGTCGGTTTTGAGACAAGAACAAATAGATTAATCTAGGTCAAATTTGGCTTCAAGATACAATATTATAGGTCCAATGCTTGAATGTTCATTATCTTACACAACAATCGTCACACTACTTGGACACGAATGTTAATGACGTAGGTGCCCATGTTTTTTTTGTTGCCAAATATTGTTGTCGTGCTAGTGAAGATCTCTTTCACTGCCATAATGTCCTGGAACATCTATGTTTGGAATCTTGGGGGGAAATTATGCAACCCCTTGTACTCTAATAAGGTATTTGTTCAGAGGTGAAATTGGTAGGTCTCTATTCAACAAGGTTATAGTAGGGTTTGTGGCATCTATCCAATCAGTTTGTACATGTGTGACTCACTTAAGAGCCTAGTTGGCCATGCTGGCTACTTAGGGATATTCACCTAATCCAGGCTATCATCAACACACCTCGCCCAAGCTTGGCTAGATATAAAATGGATCCTTGGCACACATCTTGTTTATATATTGATCAGAAGGATTACCGGTTTAAGGTCATTCTCTGAGGAAGAAGCACATTCCCCAGATAGGCCTTTCTAAAAAAGTATAAAGGTTTTCAATCTAACAGATTTGTGCAAGCACACCAATGACTCAAGGCACAAGGTTAATCGATTAAGCACCATAATTTCTAGTGTGAACTAAGCTATCATCCATACATGCACATGTGTTTAGTTTTAAGCCCAAAGTAGATGAAGATTGCTTGTCCAATTTTAAAAGCACCAAATTGAAATATTTTTTTGCCTTTGTTCAATTGTTAACCACCATGTCACTTTTAAGCACCAAATTGGAAAAGTGAGATTTGTGATGTTTGGCATACAATGTTCTTTTTAAGCACTAATATGACAAATCAGTTAATTTTAGGTTGCTTTGTTAGATATGTTTCCATGCCACAATCTAAAATGACAAGTTAGTACCAAAAAACCTTGCAATCAAAACGTATGAAATTGAGAAATGCTTGATAAAAACCTTTAATAATCATAGTGTCCCAATTTTGTATATCCCCGGTGTTTTGATTCTGCACAGAAATTGAGAAAAAATTAGATTTTAGCAGAGAACAATGAATTTTAGGAAATTGTAAAATGATTCCTGTCGATTGCGGAAAATTTCTGGCAATTGCAGTAAAATTCTATCAGATGCAAAAAAGTTCTAGCAATTGCGGCAAAATACTATGAGTTACAGAAATATGTTGGCGACTGTGGCACAAACCGGTCAATTGTGGTAAAATTCTCTCAATTGCAGAAATATGCTATCAATTGTGACATAGATTAGTCAATTGTGGCACAGTACAAAAATTGAGAATTTAATAAAGACAGAAAATATTTGCGAAACCCTCAAATCGATTGAGGCATTAAACCAGTCGATTATGGCAGATTTTCATCAATTGTGGAAAAATACCAGTGATTTCAAAATTACAATGATATAAAAAAATTAACAAAAAAGAAAATCTACAGTCGTATGACTAAGGTCAGAAAGTCATGTTTGTCATCTTCAAGTGATTATTGTGTTGTTTGATTTATGTCAGGTTCACCAAAATGAATAGGTTGTGTTTTGTACGCTCAACAACAAGGGTTAGTAGCACCAATTTGAAATGAAAGAGATCAATCAAACTACTAAGAACAAACCTACAAACAATAAAATGAAAAGAAATCAAGGAGGAATACAAATGAATGCAAACCAACAAAGCTCAAATCTCCTATTGTCTCTCTCTACTCCTTCTGAAACGTTGTGTGTGTGGTGCTTAGTATTGGTATTGGCGGTGTCTATGACTTGGGAGCATTGAGAATAGATATTGATTTTGATCACAAGAATGCTTCAAATGCCTCTAGTGAGAATCATGTAGAGTAAGGGTGAATGAAAGCTTGAAATCCTTGATCCTTCAAATGGTTGTGAAGGGTTGATTATATAAAATATGGAAATGATATGAACAATTGAGATCAACCCAAATATTAGAGGATGAATGGTTCAGATAAAAAGGAATTGGAGAAGTAATCAGTAAACTCCACCTCTTCAACTATGATAGAAGAGGTGATGTTTTAGTTAACTGGGGAGAAACCATTAAACTCCACCTCTTCAACTTGGAGAGAAGAGATAATGTTTTAGTTAACTAAGAAGCAACTAGTAAACTTCACCTCTTCAACTTGGAGAGAAGAGGTAATATTTAGTTAACTGGAAAGTTGATCATGAGTTACCTTTCTGAACTTGAGAAAGGATTCATTTGAATATTTAATTGATTTTTGTAATTAAAGTATTAAAACATGTGGTAATTGAATTCTTTTTGGATTTAGAATTGAATTATTGAATGAAATTAAATTAATTAAATTAGAAGAATTTAATTAATAAGTTTAAATATTTAAATTTAAACTTTAGAAAATTGAGTTTAATTCATTAATCTTCATTAATCAATTAAGGTTAATTAATTAAATTAAATTAAATAATTAATTAATTTTGGGGATATGATTAGATGATTTGGGGAATGAATTTAGAAGAAAATAGATGATTAATTAATTATTAAAACTATTAATTAATAGATGAAAATTAGTGTTTTTAATGTAAGGTCGTAAGTATGTCCATTTTAGGGTGTCTACACTTATTAAACCCTTAATTCCCAACATGGAATTGAAATTGAGAACATCTAGTATAGTAAAATTGAGAACCTCAAAGTGATAAGAAAATAATTTGGAATGCATTAAAAATTACATTGAAACCATTAATCAAATAACTTATTAAACCCTTAATCTCCAACATTGGAATTGAAAATGAAAACTCTTAACACTATATTTGAAATCCTAAAACCAATAAATTGAAATGAAATCTATATCCCTTTGGAATGAAATTGAATCCAAAAACAAACAACTTATCAAAGTCTTAATCTCGAAGGGGAGCTCCCTCTCTTGACGGGTGAGGCGGATAGTCTTAAATCATCGAAGAAGAAAGGGGATAGTAAAGACAAGATGGAAGAACATGAGATTATCTTGGAGGAAGGAAAATTTGTTATGGTACTGGAGGATATCTCTAACTCCAACAGGGAAATCCTGACAAAGGAGAAAAAAAGGAAGAAGACAGCGAGAAGAGTAATTTATCTTTGACTTGCAACTAGAAGAAAGAGGAGGACTCAGGAGAGGATGGTAGTATTAGTGACTGGGGGGAGGTGAGGGCACCGGATTTTTGTTCCCCTTCCCAAAGTGGTGTGATAAGGGCTATGTTGAAGATGTTGGCAGCCCCTTCATTACCTTCGAATAGTCTCCTGGACTGGACAGAACCAAAGAGGAAAACTAGAGGGGGAAAAAAGGCGGATGTGGGTAATGAAGCCAAATTTGGTCGGCCCACAGTGAGATCAGGGAGAGAAAAGGAAGTAGAAAGGGATATTTCCAATGGGAGGTAATTAACCTTAGAAGACTCTCAGAAAAGTAGAAAATGAAGTTCCTCTCTTGGAACTTGAGGGGCATGAATAGCCCTCAGAAACAATATACTCTTCAGAACCCGAGTAAGTTGTCTGGAAATGCTGTCTATTTTTCTCATAACTATCTTGTGGTTTTGTTTTCATGGAACAATGTTTCCTAGTACATGTATAATATTTATGCACAAAATGTTAGTAGTGATCACTGTAGGATTTGGGGAGAGATTACTAACTTTATGTCAGTTTATTAGAGGTACCCCATCATGTGTGTGGGGATTTCAATACCCCCCTTTTCCCTCAAAGAAAATGGGGGGCATGCAGGATTATTCTGATAGTATGCAAGATTTGGCGAACTTTATGAGAAACAATGACTTGATTGATATTGATATGCAAGGTATGGTCTTCACTTGGTCCAACAATAGAAAAGGAAAGTATCATATCCAAGTTAGACTGAATAGATGGATGATTTTGGGAGGTTGGGATATTTCTCCGAAGGTGAGACTATCTCACATCACTAGGATATTTTTTGATCATTCTCCTCTGATTCTAAATTGGGATGAGAAGACTGGAAGTTGGCTACGCCCATTCCGTTATGAGATAATGTGGCATTCCCACCCTGACTTTACTAAATGTATCAAAAGATGGTGGAAAATTCCTATTTGGGGGACAACCATGCTTAGAATTTCCAAAAAGTTACATATCAAGAAGGAGGCCCAAGGGTGGAGTAAGACCATTTTTGGAGACATATTTCAAAGCAAGAAAGAGATTGAGGAAAAGCTTAAACACTTCCAAGAAGGAATGGCCATGGGTAATTCCTCCTGGAGTGATCATTGTGAAGAGGAAGTGTGGTGAAAGAAATGGAAAGAAAATCTAAAGAGGGAAGAAATTTATTGGAAGCAAAGGTGGAGGAAAAAGATAGAATGAGCCTGGTCAGCTAGGATATGGTTTGTCAACTGAAGATTAAGGGTGGGAAAGGAGCGAGGAAATTAAAAGATTTAAATAAGGCTTTAATAACCAAAATTGGTTGGCATATTTTCAGGGGATTCACAGATTGGTGCAAAATTATGAAGGCTAAGTATTTTAATAACACCGCTCATTTCCCTTTAAGTCGGGGTTTACCTACTTGCTCTAAAATTTGGAACTTTATAGCTAAGTGTAAAGGATCCCTATTAAGGGGATGAAATGGATTTTGGGTAATGGTAATCAGATCAGTTTCTAGGAGGACTGGGAGGTTAGTGATAAAACTTTGGGTAGGGACAAGTTTTGTCACAATAGGGACAGGCTAGTATCTTACTTTGGAAGTAAAGTTAAAGATTACATATCTCAGGATAGGAAATGGAAAAAGTTTGCGGAAGCTTATATTGACCAGGCTTAGGTTCCCCTTTATGTTTAGGAGATTCAAAAGCTCTAGGAGGGTATTAGGATTCCCCTCTCTCAGACAGAAGACAAATGTGTATGGTGTCAAAACAATTCAAGGGAGGTCACGGTGAAATATTCTTATTTAGTCAATTCTAAGAAGGTGACGAATGAGAAAATGTGGGGAAGGGTTTGGATCCCATAATTGATCCTTAAAATAAATTTCTTCTGGTGGATAGTGTTGCATGGTAAGATCCTCACATTGGACAACCTTCAAAAGAGGGGTATCCAATTGGTTAATCGGTGTGTTATGTGTAAAAATTAGGAAGATACCATAAATCATCTCTTAATTCATTGTCCCTATGCATCTAAGGTGTGGTCCAAAATTATGAGAAAAATGCAGCTAGATTGGGTTTTTTTGAGAATGTTGACCAATTTGTCATCAAGTGGGGAAATTATTCGGTGCATCTGCTCATTTTTCTTCTCTATAAAATTTTACCCCTACATGTGTGTTGGAGCTTGTGGAAGGAAAGGAATAATAGAGTGTTTTGGGGGGAGGAAACTGATGTTGAGGGGACAATGCATTCTGCTGAGGGAAAACCTAGAGACTTGTCGGTGGAGAATTCCTCAATCCCCCCTAACAATTTGGACTTTAGACTAGCTCATGCTTGGCAACTCTCTAACTCTTTTTTTGTTTTTGATAACTCAAAGGTGGTTGTGAGGAGGAATAATCATTGGGCCCCTGGAAGAGACGTTCTTCAAGCTAAATTTTGATGGGGCTGCCCATGGTGGGGTTGTTGCGGGTGGAGATATAAATAGAGACCACCTTGGGAAGATGAATATTTCTTATGTGGTTAATCTTGGGTTGGGTACCAATAATGTAGCAGAAATCTCTACCTTATTATGGGGTCTTAAAGTGGCAGTTACTGTGGGAATCAAGAAATTGGTTATTAAGGGTGACTAAAAAATCGTGATTGAGTTGGTCAAGGGGAACTATAGGGCTAGCTGGAACATGTCTAATCTTCTAGAGGACATCTATTTGTTCCTCCCAAGTCTGGAGGTATTTAAATTGCAGCACATTTATAGAGATGGAAATGCAGTAGCGAATGTGTTGGCTGCCACTGGGTTATCTATGCACAGGGCCAAGTACTGGAGAAATTTGAATTCACTGATGAAGCACACTTATTTTCTTGTTGAGAAAGAAAGGAATAAGGGCATTAAATGATAAGGTACAAGGATGACACTAATTGGAGGAGAAAGGTGGCTTGTAGTGTCACAAGGCATAGCACAAATTCAAATTTCAAAAGTGAAATAGGAAAGAAACTTAATTTTAGTAAATTGATGATAAGATGGGTAATTATTACCTTTTTGGTTGAAAGTATGGGCACTCTTAAGAGTAATATCAATGTGGAGATTAGCATGAGACTTGGGATTCCTGATAAGATATCTCAGCTTTATTGGCATTTTATATCCAAGATATGCAATCATTTATTCTCATGGGCCTGTATAGATTTCATTACGACTACCAATGTGAATAGTTCCTCCTGTGGGTCAAGTTACCATCTTGTAATTAAAGCATTTAGTATTAGTACTAATTGTAATTTTATCTTCTGTAACACTGGTTGCTTGAGTTGGGTGTGATGCCTTGGCTATCTAAACTAGGGTTGGCATAGGGTTGGTCTGTGTGGTGGTAGAATTGGTGTTATGTCTCTGGAGCCTCAAGAAGAGGAGTTGATTTCTGAGAACAACATTGAGATGGGTGATGGCATGGTCTAGGTGGAACTACCCAAAATTGAAGATGGGTTTCTCAAGAACCCATGTGCAGTAAAGTATTTGAAGGAGGGTGGTTTTTACCCTTACATGGAAGCCATGGAGGGAAGTGATGAGCTTATTTCTATGTAGCTTATGGATTCTTGGGAGGAATGTAAGGTTACCATTAATGGTATAACCTTCGAAATAAATGAAGAGGTTATTGCCCAAGCCACGGGGCTTTCTATGGAAGGCAAGAAGTGGAAGAAGGTGTCTAAAAGAAGGGATGATATGAGTGCCAAAAGATGTTTCAAAAAGATGGAGATTCATGTTTGGTTCCATGGTTTCTTCAAATGTGACGAGTTGTTGGATCCCTAGAATGAGGTATGCTTGATTATGATGAAGTACCTTACCCTTGAAGGTTGGTTTGGGACCTGTTACAACTATCACTTCCCTATGTTAAACCATTTTCATTACAATGAAGAAATTTATTTTCCTTTTTTTCTGCTGCACTTGCTGGAGGCATCGGTGGTTGATGTGAGGGAAAAGAAAAAAATGAAGAAAAACTTCTGTAATCTCCACCAAGGCCTTATTATAAATCCTTATGATTTCCATCATGCTTTGTGTCATCCTAGATTTGTTACTTTGTAGGAAGTTAACACCCCCACTACTAATAATCCTAATGAGATAATGGCTTCCCAGTCTCAACCCACCTCGTCCTCCAAAATGCCAACTCCCATAAGGAATAAGCCCAAGAACTAACGATAAGAGGTGTGATAATTTCAAATAAACATTGACTCAAAGAAGGAAGAGGAAGACAATGACAGCAGGAGGAGGTCCCACAGGATTGCATCCAACACACAGGTTAAACAAAAGGAGGTCAAGAAAAGATACATGGAGGTTGAAGAGGAAGAGGGGGATTCGAAGGAGGAAGAAGGGAGGAAAAAATGAAGTAGTGATGAAAAAAGAAAGCAAAAAAATAAAAATAAAGGAGGACAACTTAGAAATAGACAAAGGTAAAGATACCCCGACTAAGGAGGGAGGTGAGAAAAGCTAGGAATCTACCCAGATTTTGGCTAGTTTTAAATTGCCCACGGTGGACTTCTCCAAAAATAATTTGATGGTAGAACAGATGACAAAGTCACCACTTATTGTTACCTCACCTCTAGGCCAGCTGGAGGTTACTGCAGCTAAGAAGGAAATGGGCAGAAATAAGGATGGGGCCCTAGAGGAAAGTAATGAGAAGGTTAAGGATGACCTGGATCAAATGAAGGGTGATATTAAGTGGCTCCACAACTTAATTCAGGACTTGGGCTCCAAAAAAAACCTTCAGGTGATGAAGGAGGAAATTAGGGAGCTAGGTGAGAGCTTCAATAGAATTATAGAATTCCTCATCAAAGTGATGCATTTGGCGGCTATGACTCTTCAGTTTTTGCACTTGGAGAATTCAAAGAATTCAGAGGAGAAAAAGAACGATGGGAAGCTCTTCCAGTTTCTTTTGGAGGATTGGCTGAAGTTGTCACTAAATGGAGGGGGGGAAACCCCAAGTGATCTAATTTTGTTCTTTTTTGATATTTTTTTTCTCTAGCTACTAGTGGAGGTCGACCGTTAAGGGCCAGTTTTTTAACTATGTTGGTCGTAAGACTGTTATTTGGTTTTATGTTTTTTTTTAAGTTGTTTAAGAACTTTACTGCTACTGATATTCATGGGTTGGTTACCAATTTCAATGTGAAGTTGGGGTGTGTTGGTGATCACAGGCTGGTTACCAATTTCATGGTGAAGTTGGGGTCTGTGGTTACTATTTTTTGGTTTTTGATTTTTAAGAAGGGGATAGGCTAAGGGGGTGTTGTTGATGGTTTTTTGCTGGTGGTCTAGCACTTCTTGTGTTGGCTTTATTTTCTATGTTGGGTCAGCCCCCTCGTTCTGGCTATTTTTTTAATAAAAAATAATTTGTCAACCCTTAACATTAAAATTGAGAACCTAAAACTGATAAAATGAAATAAATTTAGAAAACATTAACAATCACATTGAAACCATTAATTAGATAACTTGGTAATCCCTTACATTCGAATTGAAATTGAAAATCCTTAACACTAAATTTGGAACACTAAAACCCATAAATTGAATTGAATTCTATAACCCTTACTAGTCAAATTGAAACAAAAAAAAAAAAAGAAAAGTTATTGAAACCTTAATCCCTAACTTAGGAAATGAAACTTGAAATCGTTAACACTCAATTTTATAACCCAAAACTGATAAAATGAAATGAATTTAGAACACAATAAAAATCCTATTGAAAACATACAACAGGTAACTTATTAAATCTCTAATCCCAAACATTGGAAATGAAATTACAAACCCTCAACACTAAATGTGATAACCTATAACAAAATTTGAAAAGTAACAACCATATTGAAACCAATAAATATATATCTTATTAAACCCTTAACCCCTAACATTGGAATTGGAATTAAAAACCCTTAACACTAAATTTTAAACCTTAAAATTGATAAATTGAAATGAATTCTATATCCATTAGCAATCAAATTGAAGCCCAAAAATAGACAACTTATTAGGGTAAAAGCAAAAAACTGTCATGTTTCAGGACCACTTATCAGCACAGCTAAATTAGAGTATTTCTATATAAAAAGTAAGTTTTGTCAAACATATGATCTAGCTAGATTCATTCTAGCTAAGCTAGATAAGTGGTTAAACTTTTCCAATTGAAAATGTCTATTAAATGCATGTTTTATACCAATTACCAAAGAAAAAAATATATTTTAGAAAATTGATGTTTCAATAACCCCTACTCTTTTTAATGATATTTTTAAAAAATATATAAAATACCCTTTTGTAGAGCTCAGAGTCAAGATTATTGTCATATAAATTTTATAGTGTTTTGATTAGATCTAATATATTATAATTTCAAAATACAACAAGTAGGTATTTTAACATTCGAGAAGATGTTGCTTCAAATAAGTAAAAAAATAGTAAATCATATCAAAAAAATTTAAAATTTATATT
>MU226668.1:123529-145274 GCA_018584345.1 Thuja plicata
GTACCTGATCAGGCCTTGTTGCCGGGACCCATTTCTTGCTTTCTTAGTCTTGCTAGGTTTTCTTTCTCCCTGCGTTCAGCTTAAGGGGGGGTGTTAGAGTAATCAGTTTACTCTTTTTCGGCTTATGATTTCACTTAGGTGCATATAATTAATACTTTATATTAATTATATTGTGCATTCTAGCTTTTAGGTTTTAGGGTTTGTTCACCTTTATAAGGTCGAACTTTGTAATCTCTTTTAATTAATGCAGTTAATATTTTTGCTCTCACTCTCTGAGAAACTTCTGTGTTATGCTTTTTCATTTTCGTACTTCATCTTTGTATTAGGTCATTTGCATGCAGGTGTATTCGGGTTCTGTGAATCTGATCTTTCATCAGTTTCTACAGAATGGACAAGAATAAAAGGAATGTTAGATGTCTCAATCCAAAAAGAAAGCAAATTGAATGGATTTGTGATGTTAAAAGGCATCTCCTTAATATAAATTAAAGTGACTTGATGCATAGTAAATGCAGCTTCATGTTGTAGCTTAAGGTGGTCGCGGGAATTATTGGTGGCCAGGGTGGTAGATAGGGTGGAATTGTGGTGAAATTTCATGCAACTACCCCAGTCTACACACAAGGAAAAACTCCTACATACACCTCAGTCACTGTGCACATCCTGATCGATGCACCAAAATGGAAAGTTTTGCCTACCTTCAACCAATCTTGTTTGAACACGTCGTGAGGTAATTCCAAATGGGATCAACTTTTAATTTGGGGTTTCCAACTAGGCCAATTAGGGTGGTGAAAAAAATTGGTGTGGGGTCCTTGTGGTGACCTACGTGGACCACCAAAGTTAGGGTGTGCACATTCTGGCTCCTCTCCCCTATGTGTTTGAAGTGGAGGCTCTGCAACATCTCAGATTGCAGTGATAGAGGTGAACTTTACCATTGTCATTGATAAACAACAACTAGCTTTTCTTGGACATAATTTTGAAAAAACATTGAAGGTCATTTTGAAGAATCATGATCTTCATTTCCTTCAAATTGTGGATCTTATACTTGGAGAAGAATTGATGGAAGTTGATATTGTTTCGATGTTCTTGGTGTGGAATTTGCAGTTGGGGATGGTGAAGGATGTCATATGGGTGATGTGTAGTTGTATGGACAATGAATGGTTGTTTGACCTAATGACAATGGTAGTGGATGTTATCCTAGGACAAGGTTTTCACACTGAAGTGGGTGATTGGAGAGATGTAAAGGGGAAAGAAGTTAATCTTCACCCCTTTATTATTTGGAGTGCATCTACAAGCAAAGAGGAATGAATTATTGAGGTAGTTATTGGTTGGATGGTTCTGAAAGACTATTTATGAGAGAAAGAGGAGTTTGTATGACTGAAAAATGAAGAGGTTACAAAGAAGGGGTGCCTAATGAAGTTGGAGGATTATTGGTTGAATGGACTAAGTATGCATCAACACCTCAAACCTCTAGATGGGTGATTTCTTTTCATTTCAGACTGGTACCTCATTTAATTTAGGTGTTTATAGGTTTTCTCTAAGTCTTTAATAACATAATTATTTATAATCCTTGGTTGATATGTATAGTCATTTGTTTGGTTTCCAAGTTGGATGGTAGATATACATAACCCCTTGACCATGGATGAAGCCTTTGAAAAGGCAATTAAATAGGAGCAACCAATATTTTAGAAAAACCTTTGTAGAAGTCAAAATGTGAACAAAATCCCTGGTTGTGAGGGAAAGAAATTTCAAGATAACAACCATGAGGGTAATAACCATCACCAGATCAAAAATCTCAAGAGAAATAAAAAATTTCAAGGAAAAGTAGTGGAAAGCTATAATTAAACTAACAACAACAACTAAAATGGATTTAAAAGGAACTAATATGAGTTTCAGAGAGGACCACATGATGGATGTTATATTTGTGGAGGGGAACAGTAGGCAAGTTCTTGTTGCAATAGGCAATAAGACAAAATGAGATGGACCAACAAAAACTAGCTCAACATTACATACATGCAGTAGTTGATGATAGGCCAAAAGGTCTTCAAGTTGCACAAAATTAGGTTGTGTAGCATGAAAAATGTTTTCTATTGTTTGATAGGTATAGTTGTATGTTTGGTTTCCAAGTTGGATGGTTTATGAAGTCTATGTATATGGATAACTCTAAGATTTTGATGTTCATCTCAGATTTTTTATGTTTGATTTAGAATATCTCTAGTGGTTTGGGTGGTCTATAATGGTTGGGGATGGTAGGTTTTGATTCTAGATCGAGTGAACTATCCTTGCAATGCAATGACTCTTTTTATATTAATATGAATACAAAAAATTATTACCAATTAAAAAAATATGATAGAAAAATCCTTTGTTAAAGACAAAATCTCATAAACTACTATTTCTCATTGTCTTCAAATTCTTAATGGTTTAGTTGCTTTAAGTGTTAGAAAGTGAAATTTTAGTGAAAAATGTTGATTTCATATCCTACTTTGGCCAAAAAATGTGACACTGCATGGTGAGATGACCCATTTATAGAAAATGAATACCAAAATTGAAAGAAGAGAATGACTTTTCATGGGATATAGATGATTTGCATTATTCAATCAATGACATAGTTGAAGCTAAAGTAGAAAGATGAAAATTATGATGTCTTTGAATTTGTAAATCTTGTTAGATGTGATGAAAATAACAAAACAAATGAAAGGAATTTTTTTTCAAAATTATCAAAAGAATGGGTCATAAAGGTAATGGATTAGGATATATAGTCAAAGAATCAAAAAACACATATAAACAATGGTGAGGCCAAAGTATGAGGGCCTTGCATATTTCAAAGGTAAAAGGAATTGAAATAATATTATAAGTGTTACATAATCAAGGAAATCAATTTAAGGAATGTAGTGTATGCAATGTTCTCATTGTCATATGAAAGGACATAGGAAAAAATGGTGTCCTGATCTACATCCTTGAAGTATTTTTGATTTGAGAAATCATTTTGAAAATATGTGGTCGAATAAAGAGGGGAAAATGAATCTATGATAGGTTGCATGCAATGGCCTATGGACGAAGTTATGGATAAAATTGACAAAAGATTACAAGTACGTTCAAAAATTTGTTTAAGTATAAATGTTCATATTTAAAAAATGATAGTAATCAAGAGAGGCTTGAATGTTTGAAAAGGTTGAGAGATATTTCGACTCCAAACAAAATCATTGTCTTGTGAGACATTATGAAAATTGAAAAGCTACAAATAGTGAATTTGTGGAAAATGTACTTCCAAATTAAAGTTTTGAAAATCTAAGGATTAATTGGCAAAATATAATTTCCAAGACATGTGAGAGAATTTGGGAATAGTACACATTGAATTTTTTTTGGTAGAAGTTAAGGGGGAATGTCAGAATATTTAATTTCTCCCACCACAAATCATTAAATGAAAAGGGAAAATTGTAAACATAGTATTCTAGAAGGAAACTAATAAGTTTCAAGATAAGGAGGAACAAGAAAAAATATTAATTTTTTTGGGAAAGTTTGTCTAAGATCTAGAATTATCTTCCATGTATCTAATATCACTATATAACAAGGTACTTGTAATGCATTCATTATCTCCTATCGTGTGATCAATTGATCAAATCATGTAATCATGTAATTAGGAAATAAAGTGTGAGTGTTGTAGCACTCTAGATAGTTTGATAAAATTTTATGTTTAATATTTAATGTATTTGTTGTGTTTGATTTCCAGCTACCTCCAACATGATGATATTTGGAAGATATCCAAGGTTTTGCAAGAGGAGATTGCAAAAAGTAGTGAAATCAAAGAAATATCATACTTGCTATTAGGGAAAGAAAAGCATAGATGAAACTTAGGGATGTTGAAGACAATTATTCAATTGTGTATTGTCATTGATGTTACACAAATGTAGTGATGCTACACAAATTTCTAAACCCAACTAAGCACAGTCAGTGTATGTCGAGCTCTCTCAGGCATTGAATAAGACTCCAGTATTAGCCAAAGTGATTTGTTGTATTAACCGAGCTCTGTTGGTTAATGAAGGAAGTTTTGTATTAACTACGTTCACTCGAGCAATATAGTAAGTTTGGTTTCATCGGAGTAATGGTCAAGCATCAAAGGATTACAATTTTAATTGAGTTATGCTTTTAGTGTCAGCCGACTAACAGCAGTTTACACTTTATGTTTAATTGGTTAATTACAGCTGACAGATTTGAGTTTTATTGTTTATTTGGAAGGGTATTCAAGCCAACTTAACAAGGCCTATCATATATATACAAGGTCAAGTTTGGATTAAATGAGAGAGAGAAAAAAGAGTTTTGATATGAAGAATGAAGGCCAAGTAAGCGGGGATTATGATTAAGGTAAAAATATCCAGACTGAGCTACAAAAGAGTATTTGATCAGTAAGGATCCGGTTAAAGCTAGGACAAAGATCTAAATCTGCAAAGTCAGTTGCTTCTTCAATCAGGTCATCTCATTGTTACTTTCTAACAATTATAGCAGTGATCCAAATCTCTTAACTAAGTAGACTTAACAGTCTTTCATAAAATCCTCTCACAAGGTGGCATTTCTACATTGAAGTGTTTGAAGACCTCTAACAAGGCCACTCCTAATAGGGTGATTAAATCCTCTAATGGGGTCACACCTTACAGTGTGTTTTGTAACATTTAACAGGGTTGGCTCCTAACAGGGCTCACTTCAAAAGAGTGAAAAATAGTAACTAGTTGCAATTGGTGGTTTTCCAAAATTAGGATTCCACGTTAAATCTTGGTGTCATTTGTGTACATGTTATTTTCTTTATGATTTATGTTTGTTTGCACTCAATCACTAAAGGATAATTGCATTTAATATCTTAAAATTTCTTTATTAACTGAGCAACAACAGAATATCTTTAATTAACTGAGTAGAGTGATAAGTTTGATTAAGACATCTAAGGGACTTGGATTTGTTTTTGTAGTAACTGATTCACCCCTCCCCTCTCAGTTACTAAACTCATTTCCAACAATTGGTATCAGAGTTGTTTGGTGCTTTCAAGGAAGGTTTCAAGGCCTAAGCTAAATATTAAAGATGTATTACAGAAGGGAGATCCCCAAGCTTAACAAAGACAACTTTCCTGCATGGCAAGAGTTGATGAGGCTACATCTATCTACTATTGGATATATTGGTTTGAAATTCTTGGACCACAAGTATGTAGAACCACCTAGACCTATGTCTATGGATAGAATGGTGGACATGAAGAATCATAACATAATGATGATTGATATAGCTTCTTCACTTAGCTATTCAGAATTTGATAAAGTCAAGGACTTCCCTACTGCCTATGATATGTGGAAGAAGGTGCATGATATCCATAGAGGAGATGAAAATGTAAAGAGAGCCAAAGCAAAGAGTCTAAGAGGTTGGTTTGATCAGATGAAAATGAAAGAAGGAGAAGACATTACAAAATACAATGACAAAATCAAGAAAAGTGTCAGTGCAATCAGAGTTGTTGGTGGACAGATTAAAGACAAAAAAATGGTTAGTAAGGTATTGAGAACTTTACTTCCTATCTATGCAATTAGAGTTTTAGCTATTCAAGAGATGAGGTGTAGTAATGATATAACTCTAGATGCACTGGTTGGAAGGCTAACAGCTTTTGAGTTGGACAATTTTGACAATTATTCTCCTAATCCTAGCAATTTTGAGTCTACATTCAAAGCTAAATTAAGCCTTGGTAAGATGGATAGAAACTCAAAAAGGAAAATAGATTGACAATGATAGTGATGATGAATCTGATGATGAAGATCTAGAAATCATTGAAGCACTACTTGCAAAAAGAGCCGCAAAAGAAAAAGGAAAGTACAAAGGAAGAATGCCATTGATTTTGTTTTCATGTGACGAGGTTGGCCACATTGCTGCTAAGTGTCCAAACAAAGAAGACTAAGATGAGAGAAATTTCAACAAGTACAAAGGCAAGAAATATTTCAAAAGTTACAAAAGCTACAAGGACAAAGGTAAGAAATCTTGTTATACTACAAAAGATTCTGATAGTGATGGAGATGAAGATTAAATGGTTTACATTGTTATTAAAGATGAGTCAAATAATGAAGAAAATGAAAAGACTGCACTTTTATCTCATGTTAATGACACTTGGAAAATTGATAGTGGTTGTTCTCACCACATGACTGGTGATAAAACAAAACATGAACATCTTGAGCACTATGATGGTGGGAGTGTCAGATTTGGGAATAATGAACCTTTCCATGTGAAAGGTAAAGGTTGTATTTCTCTAACTGAAGGAATCAAATGTGATAATGCTTATTGGGTTGAAGGACTAAGGCATAATCTACTGAGTGTGGCACAGCTGAATAACATTGGTTTCAAGGTAGAATTCATGAATGGTAAGGCCAAGCTCCTAGATGGTAAAAGAAACCTAGTTGGAACTAGAAAGAAAACAAAAGGTAATATATTCTATCTTGATCTCACTGAAAGATCATATTTTATTGCACAAGTAGAAGAAAGTTGGTTATGGCATAAAATATTGTGTCATGTGAATTTTGATAACCTAGTCAACATAAGCAAGAACAAAAGAGTAAGAGGTATTCCTATTTTGAAGAAACTTGAGTTAGCAATATGCAAACAATGTCAAATTGGGAAGATGGGAAAAATTAGTTTCAAAAGAAAAAATTACAATAATGAAGAAGTCTTGGAGTTGGTACATACTGATCTATGTGGACCAATTGGAACAACAAGTTACACTAGAGAGAAGTATTTAATTCGATTTGTTGATGATCATTCCAGAATGATGACTGCTATGTTTCTCAAAGAGAAATTAGAAGATTTTCAGAAGTTTAAGTGGTACCTTGCCAGAGTTGACAAGGAAACATGAAAGAAACTAAAGTGCCTAAGATCTGATAAAGGAGGTGAATTCATTTCTAATGAGTTCAATGAATTATGTAATGAAAGAAGAGTCAAGAGACAAGTATATGCCACTGGTACACCACAGCAAAATGGAATAGCAGAAAGAAGAAACATATCTATTATGGATTGTGCAAGAACCTTGATGATTGAAAAGAATTTTGCAACCAAATACTGGAAGGAAGCTACCAGCACCGCAGTCCACACCTTGAACAGAGTTCAACTGAAGAAAGGAATTGATCAGACACCTTTTGAATTATGGTATGGCTATAAACCCGATGTTCATTATTTCAAAGTATTTGGAAGTAAATGTTACATCTTGAAGGAAGCAAGAAATGGAAAATTTGATGTAAAAGGTGATGAAGGCATATTCCAAGGCTACTCCTGTAAAAGCAAAGCATATAAATTTTTGAATCTTGCTACTCATAAAGTCATATAAAGTGTACATGTAAAGATTGATGAGTTTGTAGAGAGAAGTGAAGAACGAAGCAGTAAAGAGCCTAAGGACTACAAGAAATTTGTGTATTATGAACTTGATATTATGCCTAAAACACAAGAACTGGTGATTGGACAGCAACCATGTCAACCACTGAATTCATCAGCACAAACTTTGTTACAACCTGTGCAACCCGAGCTGCTAACAATTGCAACCGAGTCACTGATAGAGGAAACCGAGTCACAGACAGAGGGAACCAAGTCTCAGATAGAGGCAACTGAGTCTTAGATAGAAGAATCCAAGTCTCAGACAGAAGAGAAGAGCAAAATTTTTGAGCATGGTGAACCAAGTATAGAAACCCCAGAATCAAAGAAGAAGGAACCTATACTTGCCAAGTATGTCAGAAGGCATCATGCACCCGAGAAGATAATTGGAGATCAGATAGAAGGTATAATTACAAGGAACAAACTTAAAAGTACATGTTTAATTAGTGAAATTGAACCTAGATCCATTAAAGATGCTTTGAATGATGAAAGTTGGATAGAATCCATGAATGAAGAAATTGAGCATATAGAAAAGAACAAGACCTGAACTCTTGTGCCTAGACCAAAAGACAAGAATGTGATTGGTACTAAGTGGGTTTTTAGAAACAAGTTGAATGAAAAAGTTGAAGTTTCTAGAAACAAGGCAAGATTAGTGTGTAAAGGATATGATCAAGAAGAGGGTATTGATTATGGAGAAACTTTTTCTCCTATTGCAAGACTTGAAGGAGTCAGAACTCTTCTGGCATATGCAGCACATAAAGGATACAAGGTATACCAAATGGATGTAAAATCAGCATTCTTGAATGGAATTCTGGAAGAGGAAGTCTATATTGAGTGTAGAAGTTGAGAAATCCAACTTCACATTTCACCAAGAACACTTGCATGCAAATAACCTATTGCTGAAAGGAAACCAAAGAGACAGAAGAAAAGGCTTGGAAAATCTCAGCGGAGTGAGAGAAAATTGTATTCCAAGATAGTTAACAATAATTACAAGAGTTCAACCTATAAGGTGAACAAAAAATCCTAAAAGGAAAAAAGCTAGGTTGTGCATGATAATTAATATAAAATATTAATTATATGCACCTAAGTGACAGCTAAATAAAAATAGAGTAATAGACCTTAATAATTAAATCAAAGTGATCTAATTAATAAGTGAAGATAGATAATTAATCTAAAACCCCCCTTAAGAGGAGCTCAGGAGGTAAGCTAACCTAGCACAGCTATGAAAGAAAGAAAAATGGGTCCCAGCAACAAGGCCTGATCAAGTACGCAATACAAGGAAATCTCTATAAATCAAAGATAAAGGAGAAAACCCAGTGGGAAAAATCCCTCTCCAAAAAGAGATAGAACAAACATGCTAAAAAAACATGAAGGAAGGAAGGCCTCAAGAAGAACCCCCAAGGACAACTTCCATCACCCCAAGCATAGAATGCAACTAAAGATAGCGCGGAGATGCAAAAGGTTTGGTGAAGATGTTATCAACCTGTGCATCAGTGGGAGTGTACTCCAAAGTGAGAACACCATCCTGAATCTCTTGATGGATGAAATGAATATGAAGCTCAATGTGTTTAGTGCGTTGATGCTCCACTGGGTTGCGGGAAATGTGAATAGCACTCTGATTATCACACCACAAAACAGTGGGATGATCAAGAGGAAAACCAAACTTAGTCGTCAACTGTGGAAGCCATAAAATCTCCTGACTAGCATGCACTGTCACTCTATACTCAGCCTCTGTAGATGAAAGTGTGCGAGCATTCTGCTTCTTGCATGACCATGTGATAGGACCAGAGCCAAGACAAAAGACAAAACCAAAAGTAGACTTCCGATGATCAACATCACCAGCCCAATCTGAGTCAGTGAAGCCAACAATGTGAGGAACCATTGATGTGTAATGAATGACATACATAAGTGTGCCCTGAATGTATCTCAAAATGTTCTTGGTAGCTTGCCAATGACTCTCATGAGGCTCATGTAAGAACCAAGAGATGAGACCAATGGCAAAGGAGAGATCAGGATGAGTGTGTGTCAGGTACAACAAACTGCCAACCAACTGTCGATAAAATGTAGGATCCACTGAAGGCAAAGTGCAAGAGGTAGACAAGGTAACACCCGACTAAAAAGGTGTGGGAGCAAGCTTGCAATCAATCATATCAAAGCACCGAAGCATTTCAAGAGCATACTTTTACTGGTAAACAAATATCCCAGATGAGGACTGAATAATCTGTAGACCCAGAAAGAAGTGTAACGAACCAAGATCAGTCATCTCAAACTGCTCCATCAATGCGCGTTGAACATCCTGAATCATAGAAGATGAGCTACCTGTGATGAGAAGATCATAAACATATAGCACAAGGATCAAAACCTCATCCTCAAGACATTGAATGTAGACTGTAGGATCAGAATTACGGTGTTTGAAGCCAATAGAAAGAAGAAAGGAGTCCATCTTCTCATACCAAGCCCGAGGGGCTTGTTTGAGACCATATAAAGAATGCCAAAGTCTGCAAACCAAGGAGGAATCTTGCATAAATCCTTGAGGCTTCTCCATGTAAATCTCCTTAGTAAGATTACTGTGCAAAAATGCACTCTTCACATCCATCTAAAAAATGGGCCATCACTGAGAAGTTGTGATGGATAAGACAAGGCGAATAGAGTTCATCTTGGTGACAGGGGCAAATGTCTCGGTGTAATCAATACCCTCAACTTGTGAAAAACCCTTTGCAACAAGATGTGCCTTGTACTTATCAATAGAACCATCAGCAGCAAACTTAGTACGATACAAACACTTGCATCACACTAACTTTCTTCCCTTAGGAAGAGAACAAAGATCCCAAGTATGATTCTTCATCAAAGAAGAATACTCCTCCTCCATAGAACTATCCCACTTAGTATGTCCTATCACGGCTGCAAATGTTTGAGGATCACCACAAATAGCATGACTCAGAAGACTAGAACCCACAATATGAGACCAGGTGCGACAGGAAGTAGAAGGGTCACTAGCTAGAGATCCTGCAGCATCAACTGTAACACGAGCCCATCTAGGCATCGGTGGAGGATCATGTGGTGGAGGTAAATGGGTATCACCAAGATCATTATCCTCATCATCCTGAAAATAAACTGGAAGAGATGAGGGAGTAGTGGTAAGTGAAGTAGACTCTGGAAGTAGGGTATCCACTATAGGAAGGCACTCATCAAACTGGACATCCTATCGAAATAGGACCTCTCTGGAATAAGGATCAAACAACTTGTATGCCTTAACATCCTCATAGTAGCCAAAAAAATAAGGTTTCAGCTCTTCTGCTCCATTGCTCTCCTCTGAGCATCAGGCACAAATGCCCATGCTTCGCTACCAAAAACTCAGAATGAAGATATATCGGGCTTGACATGAGACCAAGCCTCCTCAGGAGTCATATGTTGAACTACCTTGTGAGGCATTTGATTTTGAATATAATTGGCATAATTGACTACCTCTGCCCAAAAGGATGAATCTATGGACCTGGACTGTATCATAGAATTAGCCATCTCCCAAAGTGTTATGTTCTTTCTCTCTGCCACACCATTCTACTGAGGGGTGTAGGGCACTGAAAACTGATGTTGAAGACCATAATCAAAAAAAAAATCCCTAAAAGCTTGGTTCACATACTCCCCCCATTATCTGTGTGTATCCGCCGAATAGAAAGACCAGATTTCTTCTCCGCAAATGTCTTAAAGACTCGAAAGGAATCAAAGAATCCAACTTGTACTTCAAAAAGTACACCCATGTGCACTTGGAGAAGTCATCAATGAAAGTAAGCACATATCTAGCACTAGAAAAGGAAGGAGTAGGAAATGACATGAGGTCACTATGAATCAACTCCAATGGTGCCAACGCACGAGTAGCTCGTCCATGAGGAAAAGGATCCCTATGTTGTTTTCCAAGAACACAACCCTGACAAACACCATAAGTACAAGAAATCTGAGGAAGCCTAAGAATAAGTGCCTATGTGCTCATCTGCTAAAGATATCTGTAGTTGACATGGCCCAAACACTCATGCCAAAGTCTGCTCACTGAATCTACATGTGCTATAAGATAGGAACTTGTGCCATCAGAAGACTCAAATCTATAAAATCTGTATAGGCGGGATGCAGAGTCAACACTCCCAGTAGCCACTATCAAATCAAAATCATGTAAGTCCTGATTAACTACATCATGTGGTGAGAACTCAACTATCTTACCAGAGCCAGAGTGGAAAATATGATAGATAGACAATAGGTTCATCAAAATGTCGGGGACAAAAAGAACATCCTGAAGAGAACCCCCAGCTAATGCAATAGAACCAGAACCCAAAACTTAAAGTTGAGATGAGTTCCCAACAGCACTCTGTGAAGTAGCACAAGGAGAAAGTGAGGTGACCAACTACTGAGTGTGATTCATGTGATGAGAGGCACTGGAATCAAGAATCCAGGTGGGCCCAGAATTTGTTGCTCATGTAGTAAGAGCATGACCTTTCCCTACAAGGGAGGACATAGATTGAGGAGATAAAATGTGATGCTCCTGCATGGCTTCCTCTAAAGCCTCCAAACATTTCCAACACCTAGAAATGGAATGTCCATCCTTTCCATAAAAGCTACAGGTCTCAACTAATTTCTTCTTAGTCTTGGAGGTAAATTTAGTAGACTTCAAACAAGATTTACCATTGGAAGGGTTAGATGGAGGTTTTGAATTAGTTTTCTATGCAGGTTTGGAGGAATACTCATTGCTTGCTGAATATTTCTTCAGTTTTGCTTCCTATTTTGGTTTCCCCTGTGAAGACTGAGCAACCAATGCTTGGCTTGAAGAGCCAGAAGCATCCATCTTTTGGATCTTTGCTTGTTCCCATGTCAACCAACCACATAATGTCTCAAATGAAGGCATGGTTTGTATAGCACCCAAAGCATCCATAGTGGAGTAGAAACTGGAAGAAAAGATCTGATACTATCCTCTCAACTTTGAGAGTATCAAGAAGATACACTCATCATTTGTCTTGGTTTTCCCACATCCCTGCAAAACTGAGTGCAGAGATTTGAACTTCATCACGAAGTCCTCAATGGTGGGAAAGCTAGTAGGTGTCAAATAAGTTATCTCTACATCAAGATGTAGTGCCCAGAACTCATTCACTGTGCCAAACAAATCTGAAAACTTGCCCCAAATAGCCCTAAGAGTTGCCAAACCATCCAGGTGAAAAAGGAGACTGTCGGAGATGTTTAGTGCAATCAAGCACATGGCTTCATCCATTTTTTTTATGTGCTGAAGAACCTCAAAAGGGTGCTACAAGAGAGGTTGGTGTTCATCCAGACATGACCATAAGCCACGTGACATGAGTAGCCTAGTCATGTGTGCTTTCCAGGTGTGATAATTGTGAGGGGTCAGCCGGGCCATAGAAGGGTACGACATTGAGAGAAGAAGTAGACAGAAGTAGAAGGGTTGTTTCTAAATTAAATTACAAAAATCAAATGCACCCCCCCCACCAATGTATAGATCTATCCCCCCCATACAACAAAGACACAAGTATAGAAAGCACAAAAAATGAGAAGAAAACCTGGACACCAAATGCAGAGATGGAGGAAACTAAATCCTCTACTTCAATACCAAAATTAAGACCTCAAATGGCCAAATCAGAAGATGACACCAACGTCATCATGTCTATCTTGGAAGCAGCTTTCCGATGATATATTTTTTTCTGAAAATGGACAACGTATGCACAAGTTATGGCCAAAAAACTAACTGCTCCTCTGAAAAATAGCTCTCTAGGAAAAACCAGAGACAGGAAATAATTTGATGGTCAAACAACCGTCGCAGCACCCAATAAAAAATTTGATGATCATATGGCCGTCAAAAGGCTGTCTTCTAGAAAAAAATACTGATCGCCGGAAAAAATTATCGACAAGTGATGTCAGTGATGATGTCACCTCTCTTGGCGGGCGGTGGCAGGTGGGTGGCTGTCGCCAGCAGAGGTGGCGGTCGGATGGCTCCCACGCGGCTCCTGGGTAGTGTTGCACCGGCGGAGGGCTAGGCGGTGGCGAGAGCAGTGCGCCAGCGGGGTCCAGGTGTGGGCTATGCATGGGTGGTGCCAAGGTGGCGCAGTGATGGCGCACTGGTGGTGCATCTGGCTGCACCCCAAAACCTAAGAAAAATGCATTTTTTTTTAAAAAAAATCTTGATTTTTGTGTCATACGGCCTAGGAGGGAGAAAATTTTTGCCAAAGGTCACTGTGTCCAAAAACTACAAAATTTAAATGATTTTTGACTCTCCTGGGATTTCTGAGCGCAATGGTGGTGTCCATTTTGACTCAAAGTGCTCCAAAAAAAAGTGCCTCCTCAAGATTGAAGAAAAAACCCCAGAGAAGCTGTGGTTTTCTTCTTCGAATCATAGTTGAGAAATCCAACTTCACAGTTGGCCAAGAACACCTGCATGCAAATAACCTGTTGCTGAAAGGAAACCAAAGAGACAGAAGCAAAGTCTTGGAAAATCTTAGCAGAGTGAGAGAAAATTGTATTACAAGATAATTAAAAATAATTACAAGAGTTCAACCTATAAGGTGAACGAAAAACCCTAAAAGGAAAAAATCTAGGTTGTGCATGATAATTTATATAAAATATTAATTATATGTACCTAAGTGACAGCTTAAGAAAAATAGAGTAATAGACAACTTAATAATTAAATCAAAGTGATCTAATTAATAAGTGAAGATAGATAATTACTCTAACATTGAGCAACCTAGAGGTTTTGTTGATCCTAACAAAAGGAATATGGTTTGCAAATTGCACAAAGATTTGTATGGACTAAAGCAAGCTCCTAGAGCCTGGTATGAAAGACTGCATGGTTACTTGGTAAGTATTGGATTTCAGAGAACTAATGACAATAGTAGCTTTTACATCAAAGAAGGACCTCAGAACAAGATACTATTAGTAGAGATATTTGTTGATGATATACTATTCACTGGATATGATGATCTATGCAAAGCATTCTTTAAAGCTATGAGTAAGGAATTTGAGATGTCTATATTTGGAGAAATTAAATTCTTTGTTGGTTTGCAAGTTCATCAGATGAAGGATGGTATCTACATTAATCAGTCTAAATACATCAAAGAGATACTGAAGAAATTTGGAATGGAAGATTCCAGACCAGTTGGGACACATATGTCTACTAGACATAAGTTGTCTAAGGATGATGACTCAAAGGAGGTAAATCAAACTACCTACAAATCCATGATTGGTAAACTTCAATATTATGTTCACACTAGGCCTAATATTGCATTAGTAGTTGGTATTGTTGCAAGGTTTTTAGCTAATCCTAGAGAGAATCACTTGATGGATATCAAAAGGATTCTGAGATATCTTAAGGGCACTTAAGATTATGGATTATGGTATAATAAAGGAGGACTCTTTGATTTGAAGACTTTTACTGATGTTGATTGGGCAAGAAGTGTTGATGATAGAAAGAGCACCAGTGGTGGAGCATTCTTTCTTGGAAAGAGGTTAGTCTCCTAGACTAGTAAGAAACAAAATTGCATTTCTCAGTCTACAGCAGGGGTAGAGTATGTTGCTGCAGCAGTGAATTGTTCAAATATCATATGGTTCAAACAGTTGTTGTCTGGTATGAAGGAGGAAATCAAAGAACCATTTGTTATCTCCTATGACAACACTAGTGTTATTAACATTTCAAAGAACCCTGTGATGCATACTAAGACTAAGCATATTCCAATAAAGTATCATTTCTTGAGAGAATTGGTTCAAGACAAGGAAGTAAGGTTGGAATATGTGAATACTAAAGAAAAAATTGCAGATATATTCACAAAACCTTTACCTAAGGATGCATTCTTGTATCTTAAAGGAAAGCTAGGGGTAATTCCCTCAATTGAGGATCACTTACAGTAAAGATCTAACAAGTTGATGCAGATTGTTAGAGCTTATTGCATATGAATCAGTACATCAGGTACATTACAACTTCATTGGTTAGAGTCTTTGGCATTGGATGTCCAAGGGAGATATTATTGATGTCATGCCAAAGAAATCAGTATGCCAAAGGGAGAAATTTTATCAGAAACAAAGATTGATGTAAAATGGAGATATTGTGGAGACAGAGGGAGTTTTCTGGATGAGAATCAGAATGAAGCTAAGGAAATTATAAATTTTATTCTTGTTTCTCTAAAATTCTTTGTATAATGACATGTTGTGTTGCCATCAATGCCAAAGAGGGAGATTGTTGAAGACAATTATTCAATTGTGTATTGTCATTGATGTTACACAAATGTAGTGATGTTACACAAATGTTTAAACCCAACTGAGCATAGTTAGTGTATGTCGAGCTCTCTCGGGCATTGAAGAAGACTCCAGTATCAGCCAAAGTGATTTGTTGTATTAACCGAGATCTGTTGGTTAATGAAGGAAATTTTATATCAATCGAGTTCACTCAGGCAATGCAGTAAGTTTGGTTTCAGCCGAGTAATGATCGGGCATAGAAGGATTATAGTGTTAACCGAGTTATGCATTTAGTGTCAGCTAATTAACAAAAGTTTACACTTTATGTTTAATTGGTTAATTCCAACCAACAGATTTGATTTTTAATGTTTATTTGAAGGTTATTCAAGCCGACTTGACAAGGCCTATCATATATATACAAGGTCAAGTTTGGATTGAATGAGAGAAAAAAAAATTTGATATGAAGAATGAAGGCAAAGTAAGAGGGAATTTTGATTAAGGACAGAATATCCAGACCGAGCTACAAAAGAATATTTGACCAATAAGGATACACTTAAAGCTAGAACATAGATCTAAATCTACAAATTCAGTTGCTTCTTCAATCAGGTCATCTCATTGTTACTCTCTAACAATTGTAGCAGTGATCCAAATCTCTTAACAGAGTAGACTTAACAGTCTTTCATAAAATCCTTGTTAGAGATTTACTTCTAGGAGCTAGTTGATTGTATGTTTGTCATTGATGACAACATATAATATATAGCAGTGTTCTGTATGTACTTATTAGAATGATGGTATCAAGCCTTGCATGCTTATATTCATGTTGTAGACATGTTGTTTATGTTTTTTTCATACACACAGACTTAGATATGAAGTTTCAGTTGTGTTGTGTAATTTTGTTATGTGGCAGCTATAGTTTCTGGAGTTTGTCTGTACAGAGTCGACGTATTGCATTGGTTCTTGAGAGTTGCGCCTATCTTTAGGATATGCGTGTGTATATTCATGATTAGTTATGAGTTGGTGATAGTTATCTAAAGGCGCCAAATGTGTTTCAAGAAGATTGCAAAGTTAGAGTTAATTTGGTGAGGCCGACTTAGTGAAGCGTCATGTCTATTCAGTTTATATTTGTGCATTTTTAATTATGCTTGCATGATTAATAAAGCCGACAAGGATATTATGAAGAGTTTTCTAATAGGTCCCATGATCTCATACTTTGAGGAAGATATTTATAGAAAGTCATTTGTGATATGCTAAGTGTCAATGATGCGAAAAGAGACAGAAAATGTACAAAGCAGAATATCAGTTGTGTTTCATTCATCAAGGGTCTATGTGAAGAAGCAGTAGAAGATTACAATACATTGGAACTAATCAAGATAGTAGGTCTACTCTACATTTCATCATTAGATATAGTGCATATCTATTCTACAGAAGGTTGTAGCCTTCACCATTGAAACAGTGATCTTTTTGGACAGTGAGTCCACCACCCCTAATAGGATTATTTGTAAAAGACTCCTAACAGTGTCCGACCCTTAACCAGGTCACTATACTTATTGCATTATAAAGTACAACTCCTAACAGGGTTGAAATATCTTCTAACAAGGATTACTATAAACAAGTATAGTTCATTGTGGGTACTAATTCCCACTGGGGTTTTTACCATTTGGTTTTCCTGTAACCAAATTATGGTGTTGTCTATTTGTGTTATTTGAATGTGCATTTACCTTATTATATTCTAAATTTAATAAGAGAAAAGAATTAAATTAGTTGATAATTGATTCACCCCCCCACCCCTCTCAATTATCCTTGGCACTATTCTAACAATTGGTATCAGAGCCAAGTGCCTTGAAGAAGAAGCCTAACAGCTTAAGGTAGATTAGATGTCTTACTTCAGAAAAGAGACCCCTAAGTTTAATGGAGAAAATTATCTGGATTGGAAAAACAAAATGATAACACATATACAGTGTATTGGTTTTGACATCTTTGAGATAGCCACACAAGAAGTTGTTATTCCCTCTTTAAAATATCTATCAAGAGATGATGCTACTAGTAAATAGAAGGATACATTCACAGCTAATGCAGTTGCCAAAGAAGCCCTTATAAGTGCACTATCTGAAAGTGAATTCTCTGATATCAAGAAATTAGACAAGGCATACACAATATGGAAGTATTTAGAAGACATGTTTGAAGGAGATGTTCAAGCACAGAATGTCGCAGGAAGACATGGAAAAATAAATACAATAGTCTTGAGATGTTACCTGAAGATAACATTAGAGCCTACAATCAGAGAATAAATGAAGCAGTTTCTGGAATTAGAAACAATAGTGGAGAAATATTAGAAGAAGATATAATAGACAAGTTATTGACTACTCTAACATCAGACTATGAGAACAAGATTAGTATTCTAGAGGAAACCATGAAATTTTCACAAGACTTCAAGAGAGAGACTTTGATCAGTAAAATCTCTGCATTTGAGATATCAAGATTGAAGACTGAACCAAACGGTGAAACGGCCTTCAAAGCTTGAGTTCATGGTAAGAAATCTCACATCTCTAGAAATAATGAGAAAGAAGAAGTTGATGAAGAACTAGAAGAAATCATTGTCATGATTTCTAAAAGAGAAAAGAAAGGCAAAGGGAAATATAAAGGACAACTTCCATTCAAGTGTTTCTCATGCAACAAGATCGGTCACTTTGCATCCAAGTGTCCTACAAGAGTAAATAAATTTAGATCTGACTATAAACCTAAATACAGGAAGGAATGCTATCATGCTGAAGAAGGTGTAACTGATGAAGATTCAGGAGAAGATGAAATTGGATTTGTTTCCCTTAAAGACATGGAAAAATTGATTGAGCATATGGAAATTGAAAATGAAAAGGAAACACAAGAGTTAGCCCTAATTTCCAAAGCAGGCATCAGAATTGATTAGATCATTGACAGTGGATGTTCTCATCACATGAAAGGTGATAAAGATAGATTTGTTCATCTAGACAAGTACAAAGGTGGTATGGTTAGATTTGGAGATAACACTCCTAAACCTATCATAGGCAGGGGATCCATCACCCTGGATGGAAAGAATAAGATAGATGATGTTCTATATGTTGATGGATTACATTACAATTAACTAAGTGTTGGACAACTACTTGACAAAGGTTATCATTTGGAATTCAAAGACAAAAAATGAATTATTAGCAACAAAGAAGGAGACATGATTGCATCAGGCTCCAAAATAAAAGTTAATGTTTTCCAGCTCAATTCAGATGTAAGTTGTTTTGTTGCAAAAGTGGATGACAGTTGGTTATGGCACAAGAGACTCTATCATATCAATTTTGATAATATAGTAAAAATAAGCAATGTCAAGGCAATTAGAGATCTTCCAAGTATTGCAAGACTAGCTGACACAATATGCAGGAAATGTGTTATGGGAAAGCATGTAAGGAGTTCTTTCAGAAGCAAGCAGAACTCAGTTGGAAAAAAGTTAGACCTAGTGCATATAGATTTATGTGGTCCTAATCAAAATAGGTCATACTACAGAGAAAGGTATTTCATTTTGTTTGTTGATGATTTTTCAAGAATGATGTGGGTTGTGTTCTTAAAGGAGAAGTCTGAAGCCTTTGAGAAGTTCAAAATATTCAAAACCAAAGTGGAGAATGAATCTGGATTAAAACTAAAGTGTCTGAGATCAGATAGAGGAGGAGAATTCACCTCTGACCAGTTTTATGACTATTGTGAAGTCTACATAGAACAACTTGAAGGATTTAATCTGTCAAATAAATTAGACATGGTATGCAGATTGAAGAAAGCACTCTATGGACTTAAACAGGCCCCAAGAGCTTGGTATGAGAGACTAGATGGTTATCTTACCATGATTGGATTTAAGAAAAGAGCAACAGATTGTAACTTATTCATAAGAGAGACACCTAATGGACTATTACTTGTTGACATATTTGTTGATGACATTATCTTTGGAGGAAATGACAAACTTAGTTTAGAATTTGCAAAAGCAATGCAGAATGAATTTGAAATGAGCATGATTGGTCCTATAAAATATTTTTTGGGACTAAATGTAAAGTAGAAAAATAAAGGAATATTCATAAATCAGTCCAAATATGTGAGAGAAATACTGAAGACCTTCAAGATGGAAGACTGTAAGACAGTATGCACTCCTATGATAACTGGAAGCAAGCTTTCTAAAGAAGATGATTCCATAGCAGTTGACAAGATATTATATAAATCTATGATTGAAAAACTTATATATCTTACTCAATATAGACCAGACATATCTAATGCAGTTGGCATTGTTCGAATATTTGTAGATGAACCAAAATAGAATCATCTAATGGCAATAAAGAGAATATTCATATATCTAAAAGGAACTATAGACTATGGTTTATGGTGTCCTAAATCAGAGAATGTACAACTTCATCTGTATACAGATGCAGATTGGGCAGGTTGTCTTGATGACAGGAAGAGTACTTCTGGAGGAGCAGTATTTATTAGAGATAGGTTGGTTTCTTGGGTAAGCAAGAAGTAGAATTGTATCTGTCAGTCGACAGTAGAAGCTAAATATGTTGCAGCAGCATTAAATTTTTCAACAATGGTTTGGATCAAATAGATGGTTAAAGATTTTGGTATACAGGTTGACTATCCTATTGTTATTCACTGTGATAACACCAGTACTATCAACATGTCCAAGAACCCTGTGATTCACGCAAAGACAAAGCACATTGAGATTAAATACCATTTTCTTAGAGAAAAAGTTGCAGATAATGAAGTAAAATTGAACTATGTGAGCACCAAAGAATAGTTAGCAGATATTTTCACAAAGCCTTTATCAAAAGATACTTTTGAGTATCTCAAAGAGAATTTGGGAGTAATTCCCTCTCCTGAGTCTGATTAGATAAAGCAGCAAGAACATCAGTCCATAGTGACTGATGAATGGTTGACTACTCTACTTCTGGAGTAGTACCTGTGCTTAATTGTATATGGTGCCCTTTGCCATTGATGTCAAAGGGGGAGTATATAGTAAGGGGGAGCATATACTCTAGGGGAGTATAAACACACTCAGAGGAGCTGCAGAAGTGTAGAGAAATCTTTGATGAGGATATTGAGAATATTGTTATAAAAAGAAAGAAGACACCAAGTGCTGAAGATGTTTTTAATATCATATGTTTCCATCAATGTCAAAGGGGGAGATTGTTGGAGATTTACTTCTGGCAGCTAGTTGATTGTATGTTTGTCATTGATGACAACATATAATATACAGTAGTGTTTCTATATGTACTTATCAGAATGATGGTATCAAGCCTTGCGTGGTTATATTCATGTTGTAGACATGTTGTTTATGTTTTGTTCATACACACAGACTCAAATATGAAGTTTCAGTTGTGTTGTGTAATCCTATTATGTGGCAGTTACAGTTTCTGGAGTTTGTATGTATAGAGTTGACATATTGCATTGGTTCTTGAGTTTCACCTATTTTTGGGATATGCGTGTGTATATTCATGATTATTTATGAGTTGATGATATTTATCTAAAGGCACCAAATGTGTTTCAAGAAGATTGCAAAGTTAGAGTTAATTTGGTGAGGTCGACTTAGTGAAGCGTCGTGTCTATTCATTTTATATTTGTGCGGTTGTAATTAAGCTTGCGTGATTAGTAAATCCAACAAGGATGTTATGAAGAGTTGTCTAATAGGTCCCATGATCTCATACTTTGAGGAAGATACTTATAGCAATTCATTTGTGATACGCTAAGTGTAAATGATACGAAAAGAGATAGAAAATGTACAAAGCAGAATATCAGTTGTGTTTCATTCATCAAGGGTCTATGTGAAGAAGCAGTAGAAGATTAAAATAAATTGGAACTAATCAAGATAGCAGGTATACTCTACAGTTCATCATCAGATATAGTGCATATCTATTCTACAAAAGGTTGTAGCCTTCACCATTGAAGCAGTGAGCTTTTTGGACAGTGATTCCACCACCCCAAACAAGGTTATTTGTAAAATACTCCTAACAGGGTCCGACCCTTAACCAGGTCACTATACTTATTGCATTGTAAAGTACAACTCCTAACAGGGTTGAAATATCTTCTAACAAGGATTACTATAAACAAGTATAGTTCATTGTGGGTACTAATTCCCACCAGGGTTTTTACCATT
>MU226668.1:148182-165089 GCA_018584345.1 Thuja plicata
TAATTGTCTTTAATTGACTTAGTCTCAAATGCAGAAAACCTAAATTTGCATAAATCTTATACTATATTTAATTCCTAAATTTTCAAGATTTATTAGCTAAAAATCCCTATGATTAATTAATTTAATTATAAAGTCCTAAGTACTTTTAAATTAAATTAATCCCACCCCCTTTAGCTAATACACATCAAGGGAATTAAATATTATTTGGTTATTTGAATGGATTGTCCTCACTTGAATTTAATAATTCAAATAATGTGAAAATCCACCCATGTGGCAATAATTCATTTATTTAATTAAATAATTCCTTCATTTTTGTCTCACCTTCCTCCATGAAGATGAAGAGTCAGTAGTTTCTTCCTAAGAAACTCTTCATCCTCTCTTTAGGATTTTCTATATTATGGACCTTCTTTCCTTCATTTGAGAGGGCAATTTTTAGAGTACCAAAACTATAGTGAATTATTTTCTCAATTCTCTCATATTTCTAAGATTTTATTAGATATTTAGTGTAATTTCATTTAGCTTAACGGAATTTTTCATCTCAATTTAGTTTGTTTACTTATCAAGTAGCTTAATTATGTTATCTCTTTCAAGTTTCTTAGCTTAAAATCTGCATCTTCATTTCTAGATTACAATTGCATCTCTCATATAGAATAAATTTCATTTCAATTTTCAAAGCTTTCAAATCCTCCATTTTAGAAATGGTCTATGGTTGTTGGCTCTCGTTCTAAGAGTAATTAAACACCCCAACTAAATAGGAGTCAATAGGTCAATTCGATCGATATTGTGGAATGAGAAACTCATGTTCATCTTCATGATTCAACGATTGAGCAATGAATATGTTGTGTTGTGGCTTATTTAGAGGTCAACATTCAGACACATACATTTTGGCACCCACCGTGGGGCAGAAAATTGATTTCTGACCTCACTCTCAAAAATTTTCCTGACAAAATTTTGTACTATGTCGTACGTCCATACTTCTCTATGTACAGATTCTCGCATGAGAATTCTGAGCGTACCACACAAAGTTATGCTTTAATTAGCAATCTCTCATGCGACAAAAGCACTTTCTCACTCTAGCTGTTGCATTTCCTCACGTGAATCCTTGTACTTCCTCGCACGAGACTTGGTGAGAGTCTCTGGAATTTCACAGTTTCTGCAATTACTGTTACTATTTTCCTAATTATTTTCACATGCTATTATTTTTTATCGCTCTGATTTATCTGAAAGCATAACAGTGGGCTGCAGGTCGCTTGATGAAGACATAAACTTTCTAACAGTTTTCTTGCAGGACGGTTGTCGAAGATCATTTTAAAACATTGTGCTTGTTTATTGCTTTCATCACATAGTATAATTAGGGCCTTGTTAAAATTTCTTGGGAATCTTGATAGCAAAATAGGGGAATAGGCTCTTCATTACATGGAAGTGATGCCCATGGATGAATCCAAGACTTAGACGTTGCTAACATGATGGAGACCTAGGAAAGCAAGGAAAGTTAACAAACCTTTAGCACGTTCACTTGTCAGGGGATTATGCTCTTCTCTCTTTGAGAGAATCAGAAACCCAAAAGCTTGTGAATTGGTTGGAGGAGAGTTAGCTCGGTGATGAATATGTCTTGCGCGTTTGGGTAAGGTGAAGAGGTAGAGAAGTATTCTCTTCTCTCTTTGAGAGAATTAGAAAATCTAACCCTCGAATCTGAGCCAAGTTTTATGTCACCTTTAGAGGGCTTGCCGAAACTTAAATCTTCGGGAATGACCCAAGTGAGTACACACCTATCGCTGGTGATTCTACCTCACTATAATAAAGTATGCTTTGTCGAGTCCAAAGACTCCAAATCCATGGTAACTTCTTTCTCATGATTCTAACTATCATCTTGAGAAAGCCTTGTCTGTTGTACTGAGCGGCGCCACTCCCAGCCCTGCTTGCGGGGATGTATGAATTTCAAGTGTTGGTGTGGCTGCGAGGCCCCAGCCCTGTATCGGGGACACCGAAGGTTATTTTGAATGGAAGCCCACTAAAAACTTTCTTAGTTAGTTTCCTACCTGGATCACCTCCGAAAGAACACATAATCTTTGCGTAGGGAGGGGGAAGAATCTCTCCCCTAGATTCTCACCATAGGTATGCACCTGGATGCTTGAAGTGGTATATGACTCTGGCTCCTACTTTAAGGGTAACCTTTGAACATATATTATTTAGTCCTTGGAAACACCAAAAACACGAGCGCCCTCTAGGGGTGACAGAGCTATGTGAGGTGTACGCATACACATAAGCTAGTGAGGCACATATTTTGTCTTCTTTACCATTTTTTTGTAGGGATAAATAAGTGCTTGTTTCGAGTCTTAAATTGTCTAATCATGATTAAACAAAGACTCCCATGATTCTTCCAAGTTGCCTTGTCCTTAGTAGAACTATTTGCGACTACTTCTTGCATCACTATTGCTTGATCAAAACTTTGTGCTTATTAACGATTGCTTGTCACATTCAAACTGAGATTGCTGATCTGAACTATCATAAAACTATCCTAAATGTAGAAATTATGTTAGAGAACAGTCCTGACTATGTCTCAAAATATGAATTTTGTCTCAAAAACTGAGTCAATATGTCGAAACCTAAAGTTTTCACGCACGAGATTCCATAAACTGAGCATTTCCTCGTGCGAGCTTTCATTTTGTCACGCGCAGTTAAGCATTTCCTTGCACGAGCCAACACTTTCTCACGTGAATCTGTACTCTATTGTCCTAAAATAGCGAGCTATTTCCCGTTGACTGATGAGTTTTTTGCTTAATCTGATTTTTGTCTGAGATCTGATTGCCTGTTTCCCTGTTGTTTGCAGTTTGAAACTGATTATCTTGAGTTGTGAACCAACCGATTCTTTCTCAAACTCATTTTTTCTCTGTGTTCTCTGTCCTACCTTTCTGTGCTTTTGTACCCTATGACGTGATAGTCACATCTCGGCTATTCTAGCCATACTCTCGACGATTCGTGTCGGGTGTTTTTCACATCTTGGCTGTTCTAGCCTTTATCTCCTTTTCACTATTTCTAGAGATAGAGTTCTGAGTTGGATCCTAAGTCCTCTCTCATTTCATCTTCGTCTATGCCTGTTACGACTAGAAGCGGCAACATATTTCCCATTCATGGTTCTGGAATAGGTAGAGGTAGATCTCGTAATCAAGGAAGAGGTTATTCCAAACCTATTGTTCAATCTGATAGTCAAGAGGGATCCTCACATTCCTCCTCGTCGTTCAATATAGATCCCAGTCCAAATTAGAGATCGGTGTTCCAGCAGTGCTATAGTCCCTTGTTTCAAAGATAACCTGAACCATTGTTTCAAGATCAACAAAATTCATTTCTTCCAGATCAACAAAACTTTGGAAGCTCACCTACTTGGGTTGACCCTATTGACGATCATCGCTACCTTATTGATCCTTTTGATCATACCAATCCTTTTGGTCCTATCAATCCTTGTGAACCTATTGATCCTTCCGAACCCATTGACCCCTTTGACCCGCCAAAACTTACATTGGCCATGAACTCTCGGCTCAATACACACACTCACACTGAACCTGTGCACACAACATAATCCCCCATTAACAACATGGGAAGCCCTTTCAATTTCCTACAAGGTCAATACAGCGAGGCCCATGACCAATCTCAAAATGATCAGGGTCAACAAGGTGATCAACATCACCATCACCCTCCTCCACATGACCAGAGTCAAGATCAAAACCCAAGCATTTATGAGATCCTCGGTAATGATGATGATCCGATAACTCAAAATGACATAGATGTTGCAAAATCTAATAAGGCTCTCATCAAGATGATGGAATTTCTCCTTGCAGAAGACAAAGAGAAATATTTTCTAGAATTGGCAAACCAAGGAGTTAAGCTACCCCCAGATTTCAAAGTGGAAACATTTGTGACTAAAGAAAAAGAGACTGAGACTACCAAATTGCAAAAGATGATTCAAGATATGCAAAACCAAATTAGCCAACTTGTAAAGGATAAGGACAAACCCACACAACAATTCACGATGAAGAGCATCTGTCCTTTTCCTTTTGATAGGAGTCTTCATATGCCACCTTTTCCCAAGGGTGTGGAACTCCCTAAGTATGATAAATATATGGGTACCCCCGATCCTTAGGATCATCTGAGAGAATTTGGGGCCCTATCTATGGAGCTCATTCATTATCAAACTTATTTAATGTGTCTCTTTCCCTGAAGTCTAGGTGGACCTGCCATGGAGTGGTTTTCTCGACTACCCACCGGCATTAAGACTTTTGATGAGATTGCAAATCTCTTTATCCATCATTATTCTCACAACATACAGCATCTCGTCAACATCAGGGACCTTTGAAATCTCAAGCAAAGACAAGGGGAGCCATTCCTAACATTTCTCTAGAGATGGAGACAACTTTGCACCAAGTATCCTCATACAATACCCAAATCTGAGAAACTCGATATCTTCTTGGAAAATCTCACTCCTGATTTTGGGTATCAGGTATAGCTTCAAGGTCCCCTTAATTTTGACAGCATGATTAAGCAAGCTGTGAGGATAGAGGCGTTTATGGTTAAGAAAGGGGAATTGACTTTGTACAAAGACAACAAACAAGGTTCCTCCTCTTCCAACAAACATAAAGGGAAGTTTGTCAACAAGAATAGGGACGTTGTGAATGATGGAGTGGTTCATAATGTGACCCTGGCTCCTTCAAAACTAGTTTTCAATCTTACTTCTAGTATACAAGCGATCAAAACTGCTGAAAAGGCTGCAACAGACACTGTCGCCTTCCAGATTCTGTAGCAACAAACCTTGGGCCCCTCAACCCAAGCATGAATTCACTTCCTTGGGAGGACCACTTGATGTAGTTTACAAGACTTTGGTGCAAAACCAGGTTCTCACCCCTTTGGACAAGCATCCATATGATCCGCAACCACAACCCCATTGGTGGAACGACAATGCATACTATGACTATCACCAGAACAAGGGTCATAAGACTTCTACTTGTCTTCAGTTGCACCATAAGATCCAAGATCTGATTGATAATGGTGATATTGTTGTGGATAATCATAATAAGAATTCAGATCACCAGGCATTTAAAGATCCCTTTCCTCCTCATGAGAAAGGTGAGTCTTCCAACACTAAGAACAACAATGCCAAGGTTAACTACATGCATACCACTAATGACAATGTAATCAACATGATCAAACCTGTCAAAGTTGAGTATTGTGATGTGATTACTATCAAGGGGAGCAGGGATGCTCCTAAGCCTAAGACCCTATTTGTCTTGAGAGGCCTTGGGTCTCACTCATCTGAACCTGAATCATCCCAAGATTGCGCAAATGTCATTACCAGATCCCGCGCTAAAATCACTCTCAAGGGTCCTGACCCTCCTGCTACTACATCCGGACCGAAGCAACCCACGGATAAAGCTATTGTTGGCCCTGCCAATAAGACCACAAAAATGGTCCCCACACCTCCTACTGCTAATTATAGCATTCTCGACCAGCTGCAAAGAACCAACACTCAAATAACCATCTTTGAGTTGTTGAAGATCTCGCCTGCTCACAGGCAAATTTTGGATAAAGCCCTTGCAGAGGCTAACATCCCCAAATACATTAATCTTGATCAGTTTCAATCTATAGTGGGTCACTTGAATTCACCGCACTATCTGTCTTTCTCAGAAGAAGATGACCATTCAGTTAGCCACCCACATTACTCCCCTTTGCATATAGAGGTCATGATTGGCTAAAAGTACATCCACCACGTCCTTATTGATAATGGTGTTGGCCTCAACACCTGCTCTACTTGCTTTCTCACTCAGCTAGGTTATGATGAAGATCGCATAGATTCCCGCAAAAAAATTACTATCAAATCCTATGATGAAGAAGAAAGAAAGTCTAAAGGTTAGTTGTGCTACCTATTTGGGTTGGACCTGTTGAAAGAGATGTCACTTGTCAAGTGCTGGACATTCCTCTTGCTTATAACATCATGTTGGGAAGATTGTGGATCCATGAAATGCAAGCGGTTCCCTCTAGGTATCATCAGTGCATCAAGTTTCCTTTCCATGGCGCAGAAGTGACAGTTCCCGCTAATATGGGTTATTCTTGTAATACGCTCACACAGTCAACTGATAATTTTGTTCCTACTAATAGAGAATCCACAAAATTCTATGATGCCAAGCTTAGAGACATGGAACAAACTTTTAAAATCAAAGACATAGGCATGGGGGGGTATCAAATAGAACCTGTGCTATCATTAGCAGCTCTACCTCTATCTCCTCGTTCTTACAAGAGACCTTCTGAGAACAATAAATCTTCTACTACTCCTCCTGAAATAGTTTATGATGGTGCCTTTGTACGGGCTTCAACACCATTAGAAGATGAAGATGAGGAAAGAGATATTAAAGCTTGGCTTTAGAAAGGAAAGGACAAATCTGAACAGACTACCCCAACTCGTGAACTAGATCCCAATAGTGAAGGTCTTAAAATCATGAAATGCTTTGGATACAAAGGGAGTGGTCCAATAGGGATGAATGGTAATGGGCTAGTTGAACCTATTAAAGCTATGGGTCAAAGGATGAAAGATACAACTAGTTTAGGCTTCAAGAAGTTCTTGTTCCATATAGGGATTAACAAATTCGTATCTGAATCTGAACCTGGACCAGACCCAGAGCCTGAGGGAATAGCTATAGTGGACACCTTATAGGATAGCTCTGACGAGGATTACTTTCCTTATCATATTCCTCCAGATCTGGTAGCATTCTTTGTTAAACCAGATGACATCATAATACATGCCAGTATAGCCAAGGCTGGCAGTGGCTCCAATGGCGCTATTCCATTCACTCCTCTGACATATAAACAATGGAAAGTGTCACAAGACCCTAGTTTCCAAGGTGAACGATACATACCATCACAGTTTCAAGAGAAGTTTGCACAAGAACAGGCTGGTGTCACAAGAACTCTCAAACCTTCATGGTGCAAACATCGCAGTTAGAGTTCAGACACAGATTCCCATGAATATGAGTCTGACAGTCTTTTAGAAGGATCCTTTGACAGGAATGTTGATACTACACATACATCTAAAAACATTCTCGACATAAGTGAAGGGTCTAGTGTAAGGTATAATAAGTCTGATTCCATTGATGTTAACGTGTCTTCTACTACGATCGCTAGGAGTTAAAGGGATTCGAATACACCTTTGGATGAGATTTCTCTAGGTCTCAGCCTACTAGTCCGCGCTTTCGATGATTATACCATGAATGCACTTGAACCCGTCACTTCTCTCTCACTCCAACATCCTGAGCTAATAGATTGGAATTCCCCTTCCTCATCCAATGAAGTCCTCACATTCTAAAATGACTATGCTCTAGCCTGTTATCTCCACGTTGTTGAACCTATAACGTCCTCCACTAGCGAAGACAGTGTCAGCAGAAAGTGATATCAAATATCTTAGTCATAAAATAAATAAAAAATAGGCGCTCTAACAGTGAAAACCACATTGTGGCAGTGTCAGAGCCGAAAAAAGTAAAAAGAATAGACGTATCCGACGGTGAAAACCTCTCTGAGGCACCTGAGGATGAGATACTTGATGTGCTTCCGATTCATTTCCAGGAACAATCATCAGTGCTAAATGAGCCAACTCAGCCAGTAAATTTGGGTACAGAAGAACATCCGCACATTATTCATGTGGCTAAATCATTGTCTGCAGAAGAACTCAAAGAATTCACAGATTTCTTAAAAGAGAAAAAGATAAACTTTGCATGGACATACTTTGACATGCCTGGTGTAGATCCTGATCTTATCATGCATCACCTATCAATAGCTCCTAGAGTAAAACTAGTCAAGCAAAAACTCAGAAAAATGCATCCACATGTGGCTCTACTTGTCAAGGTGGAATTAGAGAAACTCCTAAAAGTTGGGTTCATCAGAGAAATTGACTATGCAGAATGGATCTCCAACATAGTTCTAGTGTTGAAGCATGACAAATCTATCAGAATCTGCACAGACTTCAGGGACTTAAACAAGGCATGTCCAAAAGATGATTTCCCACTACCCAACATTGATATGATTGTGGATATGACAGCAGGGTATGAAATTTACTCCCTAACGAACAGTTTCTCTAGCTACAACCAAATCAAAATTGCGCCAGAGTACCAAGAAAAGACTACTTTCACTTGTGCATGGGGCACTTTCTGTTGGAATGTTATGCCTTTCGGTCTCAAAAATGTTGGAGCCACGTATCAGAGAGCAGTCGCTACTATATTTAATGATATGATGCACAAAATAATGGAGGATTATGTTGATGACACCCTTGCTAAAATCATGGACAAGAAGGCACATCTTACTGATCTAGGCCCTATACTGGATCGTATGGAAAAGTTCAGACTACGTCTCAATCCGAAGAAATGTTCATTTGGAGTAACTTCCAGAAAATTGCTTGGTTATATCATCTCAGCAAAAGGTATCGAGGTGGATCCTGAAAAAGTGCAAGCTATCATAGAAATGCCTCCACCTCGCAATATCCGTCAAATGAGAGGTCTTCAAGGTCGGCTTCAGTCTATCTGGGACTTCATCTCACAGCTAGCTGACAAGTCACAGCCATTTACTAAAACTCTACATAAAGGTGTGACCTATGAATGGAATAAAGAATGTGAACAAGGTCTTCAACGAATCAAACAATATCTGGCTAAACCGCCTATATTAATGCCTCCAATTCATGGGAAGCCATTAATCTTATACATCTCAGCTATAGAAACATCTCTAGGTGCTCTATTGGCCCAAGAAGATCAAAACAATAAAGAAAGAGCAATCTATTACATCAGTAGAATGTTGGTCTCCTATGAAATGAATTATTCTGTCATTGAGAAAGCTTGCTTGGTGGTGGTGTTCGCTTCACAGAAGTTACAGCATTACATGCTTTCTCACACTACAAGGCTCATTGCAAAAATTGATCCATTAAAGTACTTACTCAACAAAGCTGCCATCACGGGTAGATTAGCTAAGTGGGTCATGATACTTAGTGAATTTGACATTGAGTATGTGGAAAGAAAAGCTATCAAAGGGCAAGCAATTGCAGATCAGTTGGCTGAGGCACCTATTGCAGACTATCAACCATTAAGGATCGAGTTCCCAGATGAGTCCATCATGCTTCTCACACATCAGGCATGGACCATGTTCTTCGATGGATCATTCACCCAGCAGGGGTCAGGTGTCAGAATCTTGTTCATTACACCTCAGCGGTATTCATTACCAAAGGCTTACAAAATGTTGTTTCCTTGAACAAATAACATTGTTGAGTATGAAGCCTTGATTAATGGATTAAAGATCTCTATTGAATGGCGTGTCGATGAGCTAAAGGTCTTTGGAGATTCACAATTAGTTATCAATCAGGTGAATGATATCTACCAAACAAAAGATGAAAAATTGGTGCCTTATAAAAAGATGGTTGATGATCTCAACAAATACTTTGCACACATTACTTTACAACAAATTCCAAGGGCCTATAATAAAGTAGCCGATGCCATGGCTACTCTGGCTTCCATGTTACAAATGAAAGAAAATGACTTCTAACATGAATTCCTAGTGGAGACGTTATGCTACCCTGCTTATAATTCCCCTGAATCCCAGATGATTTGTTCAGTCATTGGACATGACTCATCCTGCTACCACCATATTTACTTCTACCTTCATGACTAGATCATTTCGGACACTTACACCTGAAATGAGAAACGTTACTTAATCCGCAGTGCTTCACGGTTTGTCATCATAGCTAACGACTTATATAGGCGAGGTCTAGACGGTACCCTCCTTAGGTGTTTAGAACCTGATGAGTCCAAGTGTGTGTTAGTAGAGGTGCATGAAGGCGTCTGTGGGTCTCACTCAAAAAGCCTGGCACTGGCTCACAAACTTATTAGAGCTGGTTACTATTGGCTGGATATGGAGAAAGAAGCTACACAATTTGCTAAATCTTGCAAACAGTGTTAGCTTCATGGAAATCTTATCCACACTCCTACCAAGGAGCTCATTCCTTTCGTTAGCTTTTGGCCATTTCAGCAATGGGCCTTTGACTTGGTGGGTCAGATACATCTGTCTTCTTCAAGGGGACATATATACATCATTACTGCTATAGACTATTTTACTAAATGGGTTGAGGCAGTGCCCCTCATCGTAGATGATGGAAAGTATGTGGCCATGTTTATACTAAACTACATCATCTGCAGATATGGTGTACCCTCATCAATAATCACTGACAATGGAGGGAAATTCAAGAACAAGGATCTAAAAGAATTATGCACTAAGTTCAAAATTATTCAGCACTGGTCTTCTATCTATTATCCCCAGGGTAATGGACAGGCGGAAGCTTCAAATAAGACTATTCTCAAGATCTTACACCGTACAGTACACAAACCTTGATGAGACTGACATCTCCAGATTAATCTGGCTTTATGGGCTTACCACACCAGTATACGGACACCAATAGGGGCCACGCCCTTTGCTCTAGTTTATGGTGCAGATGCAGTGCTTCCTATTGAGGTTGAGATTCCTACCTTGTGAGTCTCTCTAAAGGGCCTCATTACTGATGATGATATCAGAATATCTCGGCTTCAAGAGCTTGAACTACTGGATGAATGTCAGAAAGTGGCATTCGATCATCTCTAAGCATATAAGAAGAGAATATCTAAAAGCTACAACAAGAAGGTCAGACCAAGGGAATTCCAAATGGATGATCTCATCCTAAGAGAGAACCCCAAGAATCAACAGCAGCGGGTCGAGAAAGGAAAATTTGAACCAAACTGGCTTGGTCTATATGTTATCACGGCAGTATTTGGGTTTGGCGCTTACCAGCTCTCTACCACAGAGGGGGAACAGCTCAAAGAGCCTATCAATGCTCTTCATCTAAAGAAGTTCTACATTTGAGATGTCTTCTGAATGCTCATGTACATACTCTATTCTGAGAAAATCCTAAAAATTGCAAAATGTCTAGAAAAAATGATCATCTTAGTGAAAACTTGGAAAACAGGCATTTTTATGTATCTATTACTAGTAAACAGGAGCCTTGATAATATTTTTTAAAAAAAAGAGAAAAATGTGTCATTGATGAAAGCCTGGTAAACAGACGTCATGGTAGCAAAAATAGAATTTCTGCCAAGATGGTGAAAACCTGGTAAACAAGCACCTCTTTCTCCGCGATGCTTTATCTATTGCGGCATCCCTTGGCTTTCTTGCAATTTTCTCTCCTGCTTTCCTACTTTAGTTTTCTTTCCTTCTTTAGTTTTCTCACTCATGCATTCACTCTCAGTTATTTTCGAGATTTTTGCTCGACTTCACATGGATTGAAACTAGCCACACTCGGGGGCATCATCCTGGTCTAGGGGGCATTGTCGTATCTTTTAGAGTCTCTCTCCTCTTCGCATCGGTCACCAGTGGTTCTCACTGAGTCTACTTGCTGATGCCTAGATCTCATGCCGATATTTATACTTGGGAATCTTTCTTGTGTCAGTCACCAGTGATTATCACTGCGTTTTCCTAATGTCACTGTACTACTGAGATTTCTCACATCAACTCACTATCTGCATATTTGATATCAATCCGTTACGGTTGGAGTTATACCCTAACACCTTATCTATCAATATTCAGTCTTCGCATGCTTTGCTTTAGTCTGTACATAGCTTTTAGTCACTTTCGTGACACTTTGGGTCTTTTCAAGATCCCTCTTGACTTGACACGACCCCAGTGTCATAGCTTGGCGGCAATCCACTCAGATTCGTCCTCTCTATATGAGTCAAGTCATTCATCAACGTTCATTACTTGGGGGCATGACTCCCCACTTTGATCGCATCTTCGATTTACACTCGAGTCAGTAATCTTGTCAGTTCTAAAGGACAACTATCTACTAGCACAAACTAGTGTTTCTCAACACCCCAATCAAACCGTATTTTTCAACACTATTTTTTGACACATTGGACATCGCAACGTAAACATCTCTCAATAACAATCAAACACAATGCACTCACAAGCACAACGGTGTTTTTCAACACCCTATACACATACACATTCGTAAACTTTGAAACATGCTGAGCTATGATTGAATCTTTTTTTGTATGTTTTCTGTTCCCATGAATTTCATTGATATTTTCTTTGTCTACTGCTTGTGGGTGTGGTTTCGATGATCCGACAGCGTCACATAAACAGGGTGTATGTGATAAGAGCTTCTGCATTAAGGTGGGAAAGCCTCACATCCCTCGATCTTGTTTATTTCTACGCCAAAGGGAGGTTGGAACTATCTCTTTGACTGTTATTGCTCTGTTCATTTACTTGTGTACTCTTACTATATCAAACTGGAAACAATGTTCAAGTCATCTTGGCTTTTGTGCCCTGGCGCTTATGTTCGTTTCCTACATTTTATCTGATGAAAGTCCTATTCATATTCTTATGGTTGCATTGGCGCCAGTAAGGATTGTATCGACTCTGATGTTCCAAAACTCGATGATGATATTTATGTGATCAGTCCAACAACCAAGTCCTAGGGTTTCATTTAGCATAGGCTTGCATTCGCATTTTAAGCTTGCATAGCGATAGTTTTGGTGCTCTCTTCATTGTCTTCTCATTCTTCGAAGGTTCTCATCTTTTGTCTTGGATTCCTCTTGACTGCACAAGCGTCCAGTCCTTGCTCTCGATCTTTATTGATATTCTCTTGGTTAGTACCTGTCGTATATTGCAATATCCTGCATGAGATGATTAGTACCATTGCATTCATTGCATTACATCCATTTCCACAAAAGTACATTTCCATACATTCATTTGCATTTACATATCCATAAACATGTGCATCCATTATAAGCATAAATCCATCTAACATCTATCATTGCATTACATTCATTCATGCATCAATAAAACATGTGCATAAACATTTGCATATTCGTCCATGGCATACATTTCTAATCTATACATCTAATCATATAGGAAACATCTCACAAGACATACAAGTTTAAAGCAATATATAAACAAGTACAATGATGCCAAAAGCGAGCTCATATAGATCAATCGATCAAGTGTACAATGGTGCTACTCGAGCACAGTATATCAAAATGGTGGTACAATATGTATCAAATGTCTCATCTAGCTACTCCCACCCGAAGGAGGTGGAGGAGGTGGCATGGCTTGCTACTGAGGAGATGCCTATGGTGGTTCCTACGAAGGTGGTCCCTGTGGAGTGGCCCGTACCCCAGCATACTCTGAAAATGGTGGAACCTAGTCCGCTGCCTCGGGAACTGCGATCATGTATGCAACATAATAATAGGCTGACTAAGCAGCCTCATATCTCGCCTTTGCCTGTGTTCTGGCCAGTGCCTCCTGTAGTCCCTAGATCTCTCGATCTCGCTCGGCCACCTGGGTCTCCTAGATGACCACCTGTGTATGGTAGCCATCCTGCTCCCTCTGTACCTGCCTCACTCTCTCCCGGCTCTTTCTGAGATCCTCCTGTACCTGTGTCATCTATCCTCTTTCCTGTGGATCGGCCATATCAGTATCCTCCCCCTCCTCAGAGCTGTCACTTATCCTCTGCCCAGTGGACCTATCTTGAGTTCCACTACTCCCTACACCTGCGTCTGCTCCCATCCATCTAGGAGGAAGGGGACTCTGCCCAGTCCTCGACTGTAGTACTCTCTGTTGTGGTGGTACCTGTTGTGTTGGTGGCTGTGCTAGGTGTTGTGGCTGCTGCTGCGGTGGCGGCTATACTACCTGTTGTGCCTGTTAGCCCATGCCAACAGGATCTGTGAATCTCGGGAATGGGTGAGCCAAGATGTGATCTCTGTATGTAGGTGTCATCCCTGCATTCGTCACCATTGCTAAATAGTCCCACCTAGCTGGTGGTACCCGTGCATCTATCATACACCTACCCTCGTCTAGCTTCCGCTGCCAGCCCTTCTTCGTCTCATCGACGAATCGAGCATATGTGCAATACTCCTGGGAGACGTCCTGTGGTCTCCCAAACTGCTGCAGGACCCGTGTCAGTAGGAAGCACTCAATGACGCTGATGGTGAGCCTGATCAAAGGACGCGAGCAGAACATATGCAGCAGCTCGTGCCATGCGTCATCCCAAACATCTGTAGATATCCACGGCCTCAATATAACCACTGCCATATCGTCCAGTTGTGCCCGCCACTGATCTGTCATACCCACCACTGGCTGAGTCATCGGAGCTGCATACCTATAAATGTATGGCTCTAGAGGCTGTCGAGTATCATGAAAAATCGGCTGACATACTGGAGGGTGCTCCCAGGCCCAAATCTGTAGAACCACAACTCCTATCGCCATGGTCCGTTCGCTCCGATACATGATCTCATGCATCTCATGGTACATCTTTGCGAGCATGCACTCGCCCCATCCGAACCTCATTGTTGGCATGGCTAACATCCGCTACAGCATGAGTCCCTAGCCGCACTCCAATCCGTGTTGACCCCGATCTGGCACCAGGTGGCAACTCAAGAACATCACCAAGATGATTGCCAATGTGTGTCCTGCACCATACCTGCTCGTCAGATCATCCCAAGAGATGGATCGACCCATCACTAGATCGTCCTGGAAGATCGCTCTCAATGCATGTGTGCCTACCCTCGGCTGGGTATCGTACTCCACGCGAGCCCCATGGAATGGTACTCTCAAGATCCTATATATGTCCTCAGGGGTGACTGTCATCTCCCCCTGCGGCAAATGGAAAGTATTCGTCTCTAAATGGAAACGCTCGACAAGTGCACACAATAGACCATGATTTACCTGAATCTCAGGTACATCACGTAGATATGATAGTCCTAGCCCGTCATGATGGGCACCCTCAACATCAGCCAGTCTCCGCACAAGCTCACCTATGACAGGATGGTGAGAACGAAACACAATATCGGGGAAGTCAACCTGCAAAGAAAGCGACGACATTTGATCAGTATCTCAACATGATGATTTTTCAAAGCAATAACAGCAAGTGTAGCTATAGATCTATCCTAAACACAGTTCTGAGGAATTCTAATTGGCTGATTCTGCGACATACTGGATGACAACTTTCTGGACTGCAAGTAGTTCCCACGCGAGGAAACTCTTTTCCCTCACGAGACTTCTATTTCGCGTGAGACAGGATCTCTCTTCGCACGAGATTTCATCACTGGGGATGGAATCTCGCGCGGCATCGTGGTGCATCTCGCGTGAGCTCGCGGAGGGACCCCATGCAAGGAAACCCTAACTTGCGCGAGGAAACCAATTTCTCACATGAGGGGCGACCTTGGCCGGCGCGAGGAACCTATTTCCTCACGTGAGACTTGACGTAATTGGACTTAAAAGCTTTAAAAGCATGCTAAAAGACCTAAAAATTGATAAACATTTGAAATGCAAGATGGTTTTTCGATTACTTACAGGTGTGTCATACTCCGGTGGTCGGTTGTGTCCTCGGGAGTGCTCGAATCGATGTGTATGCACGGGAATGCTATCAATATCAGCTTGAGCCCTCACCATCTCTAAAGTCAAAAGTGAATAATGATTTGAAAATGACCCCTCTGGGCCTTATATAGTTTTTGACCTAATTTTCAAAAGTGCTCCGTTTTCCACAAAAATTGCACCTTTGGCTAAATCGACCGTCTTGAATCCATTTTTGTGATCAAAATCAAAATCTGACACTCCTAAGTAGCTCAAAATCGCATTTTAAAATTTTGGGACCAACGTGCTCGAATGCTTGTGCAGTCAACTTTCTGACGTCGCTTTCTTATCAGAGTCATCTCTCATCATTATTTTCTCAACTTCTGCAATCTTTTCATCAAAAGTCCACTCTAGTCAATTTTGGTCAAACTTGGTCAACTATGGTCAAACCTAGTAAACAGGACCTCCCGATCATTCTAAATCGATTCTGCCTTCTCTTGATCTATCTTTGAATTCCTCTGGATCTTTGATCTTACTTCTATCTGCAATCTTTTTGCTGTCGATTATCTTTTTGTTGTCATCTTTCAATTTCGCTCCCGAGGGGGCAGGATGGTTGCATCATTGGATCTTTTCGCATCATTCTCGAATCAGTCTGATCTGAATCAAAAGTCCCCATTGTTAGGGGCATCTCATCACTTGGGGCATATTCAGTATTTTGTACCTTATCGTCAAAATTGGATATTCCATGATCTTGAAACTCTAGGGGCATCTTGATGCCTCGCATCTTGTCATCTTGTCATCTATCTTTCTAGGTATCTGAGCAATCTAACTCGGATCCTCAAGGATCAAGCTTCATTCTGGAGATGATTCTTGAAATCCCATTGGGTATTGGGGCAATCTAACCCTAATTCCTAAAAGTCATGCTTCGTTCTGAAGACGACTCTCAAAAGCTCTTTTCGACCGTTATTTGGGCAACCTAACCCAGATCTCAGAGGGCTAACCTTCACATTGGGGCAATCTAACCCTGATTCTGGAGATAGTCCTAAATCTTCATCAGCTATCAACGGACATTGGGGCAATCTAACCCCAATTCCAATTTTCTCTCAATTGGTATTTGGACCGTTGTCTTCGCAATCTAACTTAGACTTCGGAAAATCATGCTTCGTTTTGAAGATGGTTCTGCTTCTCGATCTGATCGGTGTCTTGGCAACCTAACCTAGACTCCTGAAATCTTCATCTATCACATCAAACTATTCTTTGAATCAACGTGCTGCTCGCACATCAATTCAAAGAGGGGCAAAATGTAATACCCCAAAATTGGCACCTTACAATTCTAATCAATTTTGGTGCATTTTCTCATCATCAAAGTCCTATTGTACTAAGCAAATTCTCCTTCCTAATTGTCTTTAATTGACTTAGTCTCAAATGCAGAAAACCTAAATTTGCATAAATCTTACACTATATTTAATTCTTAAATTTTCAAGATTTATTAGCTAAAAATCCCTATGATT
>MU226668.1:174300-189671 GCA_018584345.1 Thuja plicata
CTTGACAAATCCAGCCCTAAAAACACTGTGATGATGGGAAGTTCTCCAAGATTTCCAATGTACGATAATGATTTTGGGTGGGGAAGGCCAATCGGCGTGAGAAGTGGATGGGCAAATAAGTTTGATGGGAAAATGTCTTCCTATCCTGGATGTGATGGGTCAGGAAGTGTGGATATTGAAATTTGTCTGCTTCCAAAAACAGCGAAAGAGTTTCCCCACCACTGAAAGATTGCATATGCAGAGTATTGTGGAAAACAGTGTGAGCAAGAGTAAACATACCTTGTAAAACGCCGAAGAGCAAGAGTAAACAGTGTGAGCAAGAGTAAACAGTGTGAGAAAGACTTGTAAAACGCCGAAGAGCAAGAGCAATATTACACGCCGCACAGTAGGGTTTCGAAGGCACGCGGACAGAGGAAAATGAAAACGCGGATGTCAAACGGAATTAAAACGCCCACACGGACCCGATGACCCACATTAAATTGGAATTCGAAAATGGGCATGCGAAGATGGTATTCCAATTCCACCTTTTCAAGTGGAAGATGGAATGCCCATTTTTTTGGTCAAATTGGAATATCAAAATTCCAATTCCATCTTTTAGAGTCGACCACAAACAGTGGATACCATATTCTGAATACGGAATGCAAGAATTGCGGCCGATATGTCATGGTCCAAACGGGCCCTTAGTTCATAGTCACCATATTTTAATTAAGTTAGAAACAAATGAATCATGACATCTAGTTCTGGCTATTAGTTATTAGATTTGACATAAAAACATATGATTCATATATACATCAACATGTGTCTTTTACTATGACAACAACCATCACTTGGAGAAACTATTAAAACTTTTCTTGGAAAAGTTGAGCATAAATTGATTTGATCTCCAATCCAACAATCTTTGGCTTCTGAAGTGGAGTATGCAAATTTACAGGAGTACGATTTCAAGATCTAAATTTTGTGACGGTAGGATTTGAGGATCTAAGAGGTACTGATTTTAATGAGATTTTGGTTTTGGGAACATTTACATCATTAATCTGATCACCCAAAGAATTAATGGGAGTTTAATTTCATTCAAACATAGCAAACAATGAAATGAAAGGAATGTACTTTTGACAGGAATTTTGGAAGAGGGGGCAGTACGTAGTAGTCCTTGGGCATGATCCAAATCACGTAGAACTATATAAATAAAAAAGTTGTTAAAAAATAAAGTGTTATGATTGGATAAGTAAAATGAAAAATATCTCACAACAAGAAGACAAAACCCTGACACATGAATGTAGCAACATTCAACCAATAAAATTCAAGGCAAATAGTTTTTATTAATTCAGATTCTACATAGTACAATAATTTTTTAGTTCATAGTCACCAAATTTTAATTCAATTAGAAAAAAAATAATCACACCATCTAGTTATGGCTATTAGCTATTAGATTTGGCATAAAAACATACAATTCATATATACATCGACATGTGTCTTTTACTATGACAACCACCATCACTTGGAGAAAACTATTAAAAAAATTCCTGGAAAATTTGAGCATAAATTGATTTGATCTCCAATCCAACAATCTTTGGCTTTCGAAGTGGACTATGCAAATTTACAGGAGTACGATTTGAAGATCTAAATTTTGTGACGGTAAGATTTCATGAGGATCTAAGAGGTACTGATTTTAATGAGATTTTGGGTTTTGGCAATATTTACATCATTAATCTGATCACCCAAAGAATTAATGGGAGTTTAATTTCATTCAAATCTAGCAAACAATGAAATGAAAGGAATGTACTTTTGACAGGAATTTCGGAAGAGGGGGAAATACTTAGTAGTCCTTGGGCAGGATCCAAATCGCTTAGAACTTTATAAATAAAAAAGTTGTTAAAAAATAAAGTGTTATGATTGGACAAGTAAAATGAAAAATATCTCACAACAAAAAGACAAAACCTTGACACATGACTGTAGCAACATTCAGCCATTAAAATTCAAGATAAATAGTTTTATTAATTCAGATTCTACACACTACAATAATCTTTTAGTTCATAGTCACCAAATTTTAATTCAGTTAGAAGAAAATGAATCACACCATCTAGTTCTGGCTATTGGTTATTAGATTTGGCATAAAAACATACAATTCATATATACATCGACATGTGTCTTTTACTATGCTACCACCATCACTTGGAGAAAACTATTAAAAATTTCCTGGAAAAGTTGAGCATAAATTGATTTGATCTCCAATCCAACAATCTTTGCCTTCTGAAGTGGAGTATGCAAATTTACAGGAGTACGATTTGAAGATCTAAATTTTGTGACGGTAAGATTTGAGGATCTAAGAGTTACTGATTTAATAGAACTATATAAATACATAAACTTGTTAGTGATTGGTTGCTTAATTTAATACTTTATATTTTATTAGAATTATATAAATAAAAAAAGTTGTTAAAATATAATGTGTTATGATTGGACAAGTAAAATGAAAAATATCTGATAAAAAAAAGACAAAACCCTCACACATGACTGTAGAAACATTCAGCCAATAAAATTCAAGATAAATAGTTTTTATTAATTCATATTCTACACACTACAATAATCTTTTAGTTCATAGTCACCAAATTTTAATTCAGTTAGAAAAAAATGAATCACAGTTATGGCTATTGGTTATTAGATTTGACATAAAAAAAATATGATTCATATATACATCAACATGTGTCTTTTACTATGACAACCACCATCACTTGGAGAAAACTATTAAAACTTTTCCTGGAAATGTTGAGCATAAATTGATTTGATCTCCAATCTAACAATCTTTGGCTTCTGAAGTGGAGTATGCAAATTTACAGGAGTACGATTTGAAGATCTAAATTTTGTGACGGTAAGATTTGAGGATCTAAGAGGTACCGATTTTAATGAGATTTTGGGTTTTGGCAACATTTACATCATTAATCTGATCACCCAAAGAATTAATGGGAGTTGAATTTCATTCAAATCACGTAGAACTATATAAATAAAAAAGTTGTTAAAAAATAAAGTGTTATGATTGGACAAGTAAAATGAAAAATATCTCACAACAAAAAGACAAAACCCTGACACATGAATGTAGCAATATTCAACCAATAAAATTTAAGGTAAATAGTTTTTATTAATTCAGATTCTACACACTACAATAATCTTTTAGTTCATGGTCACCAAATTTTAATTTAGTTAGAAAAAAAATGAATCACGCCATCTAGTTCTGGCTATTAGTTATTAGATTTAGCATAAAAACATACAATTCATATATACATCAACATGTGTCTTTTACTATGACAACCACCATCACTAGGAAAAAACTATTAAAAAATTTCTTGGAAAAGTTGAGCATAAATTGATTTACAGGAGTACGATTTGAAGATCTAAATTTTTTGACGGTAAGATTTCATTAGGATCTAAGAGGTACTGATTTTAATGAGATTTTGGGTTTTGACAACATTTAATTCATTAATCTGATCACCCAAAGAATTAATGGGAGTTTAATTTCATTTAAATTTATAGCAAACAATGAAATGAAAGGAATGTACTTTTGACAGGAATTTCAAAAGAGGGGGGCAGTACTTAGTAGTCCTTGGGCAGGATCCAAATCACGTAGAACTATATAAACTAAAAAAGTTGTTAAAAAATAAAGTGTTATGATTGGACGAGTAAAAGGAAAAATATCTCACAACAAAAAGACAAAACCCTGACACATGACTGTAGCAACATTCAGCCAATAAAATTCAAGATAAATAGTTTTTATTAATTCAAATTCTACACACTACAATAATCTTTTAGTTCATAGTCACCAAATTTTAATTCAGTTAAAAGAAAATGAATCACGTCATCTAGTTCTGGCTATTGGTTACTAGATTTGGCATAAAAACATACAATTCATATATACATCGACATGTGTCTTTTACTATGACAACCACCATCACTTGGAGAAAACTATTAAAATTTTTCCTGGAAAAGTTGAGCATAAATTGATTTGATCTCCAATCCGACAATCTTTGGCTTCCGAAGTGGGGTATGCAAATTTACAGGAGTACGATTTGAAGATTTAAATTTTTTCGTGGTAAGATTTGAGGATCTAAGAGGTACTGATATTAATGAGATTTTGGGTTTTGGCAACATTTACATCATTAATCTGATCACCCAAAGAATTGATGGGAGTTTAATTTCATTCAAATCTAGCAAACAATTAAATGAAAGGAATGTACTTTTGACAGGAATTTTGGAAAAGGGGGGTAGTACTTAGTAGTCCTTGGGCAGGATCCAAATCGCATAGAACTATATAAATAAAAAAGTTGTTAAAAAATAAAGTGTTATGATTGGACAAGTAAAATAAAAAATATCTCACAACAAAAAGACAAAACCCTGACACATGACTGTAGCAACATTCAGCCAATAAAATTCAAGATAAATAGTTTTTATTAATTCAGATTCTACATACTACACTAATCTTTTAGTTCATAGTCACCAAATTTTAATTCAGTTAGAAAAAAAATGAATCATGCCATCTAGTTTATGTAATTGGTTATTAGATTTGGCATAAAAACATACAATTCCTATATATATCGACATGTGTCTTTTACTATGACAACCACTATCACTTGGAGAAAACTATTAAAACATTTCTTGGAAAAGTTGAGCATGAATTAATTTGATCTCCAATCTAACAATCTATGGCTTCCGAAGTGGATTATGCAAATTTACAGGAGTACAATTTGAATATCTAAATTTGGTGACAGTAAAGTTTGAGGATCTAAGAGGTACTGATTTTAATGAGATTTTGGGTTTTGGCAACATTTACATCATTAATCTGATCACCCAAAGAATTAATGAGAGTTTAATTTCATTCAAATCTAGCAAACAATGAAATGAAAGGAATGTACTTTTGACAGGAATTTTGGAAGAGGGGGGTAGTACTTAGTAGTCCTTGGGCAGGATCCAAATCGCGTAGAACTATATAAATAAAAAAGTTGTTAAAAAATAAAGTGTTATGATTGGACAAGTAAAATGAAATATATCTCATAACAAAAAGACAAAACCCTCACACATGACTGTAGAAATATTCACCCAATAAAATTCAAGATAAATAGTTTTTATTAATTCAGATTCTACACACTACAATAATCTTTTAGTTCATAGTCACCAAATTTTAATTCAGTTAGAAAAAAATGAGTCACGTCATCTAGTTCTGGCTATTGGTTATTAGATTTGGCATAAAAACATACAATCCATATATACATCGACATCTATCTTTTACTATGACAACCACCATCACTTGGAGAAAACTATTAAAAAATTTCCTAGAAAAGTTGAGCATAAGTTGATTTGATCTCCAATCCAACAATCTTTGGCTTCTGAAGTGGAGTATGCAAATTTATAGGAGTACGATTTGAAGATCTAAATTTTGTGACAGTAAGATTTGAGGATCTAAGAGGTACTGATTTTAATGAGATTTTGGGTTTTGGCAACATTTACATCATTAATCTAATCACCCAAAGAATTAATGGGAGTTGAATTTCATTCAAATCTATCAAACAATGAAATGAAAGGTATGTACTTTTGATAGGAATTTTGGAAGAGGGGGGCAGTACTTAGTAGTCCTTGGGTAGGATCCAAATCATGTAGAACTATATAAATAAAAAATTTGTTAAAAAATAAAGTGTTATGATTGGACAAGTAAAATGAAATATATCTCACAACAAAAAGACAAAACCCTAACACATGACTGTAGCAACATTCAACCAATAAAATTTGAGATAAATAGTTTTTATTAATTCAGATTCTACACACTATAATTATCTTTTAGTTCATAGTCACCAAATTTTAATTTAGTTAGAAAAAATGAAACACGCCATCTAGTTCTGGCTCTTGTATATTAGATGTGGTATAAAAACATACAATTCATATATACATTAACATGTATCTTTTACTATGACAGTGACCATCACTTAGAGAAAACTGTTAAAATTTTTCCTGGAAAAGTTGAGCATAAATTGATTTGATCTTCAATCCAACAATCTTTGGCTTCCGAAGTGGAGTATGCAAATTTACAGGAGTACAATTTGAAGATCTAAATTTTGTGACGGTAAGATTTGAGGATCTAAGAGGTACTGATTTTAATGAGATTCTGGGTTTTGGCAACATTTACATCATTAATATGATCGCCCAAAGTATTAATGGGAGTTTAATTTCATTCAAATCTATCAAACAATAAAATGAAAGGAATGTACTTTTGACAGGAATTTTGGAAGAGGGGGGTAGTACTTAGTAGTCGTGTGGTAGGATCCAAATCGCGTAGAACTATATAAATATAAAAGTTGCTACAAAATAAAGTGTTATGATTGGACAAGTAAAATGAAAAATATATCACAACAAAAAGACAAAACCCTAACACATGGCTGTAGCAACATTCAGCCAATAAAATTGAAGATAAATGGTTTTTATTAATTCAAATTCTACACATTACAATAATCTTTTAGTTCATAGTAACCAAATTTTAATTCAGTTACATATAAATGAATCACGCCATCTAGTTCTGGCTATTGGTTATTAGATTTGGCATAAAAACATACAATTCATATATACATCCACATGTTTCTTTTACTATGACAACCACCATCACTTGGAGAAAACTATTAAAAAATTTCTTGGAAAATTTGACCATAATTTGATTTGATCTCCAATCCAACAATCTTTGGTTTCCGAAGTGGAGTATGCAAATTTACAGGAGTACAATTTGAAGATCTAAATTTTGTGACTGTAAGATTTGAGGATTTAAGAGGTACTGATTTTATGAGATTTTGGGTTTTGGCAACATTTACATCATTAATCTGATCACCCAAAGAATTAATGGGAGTTTAATTTCATTCAAATCTAGCAAATAATGAAATGAAAGGAATGTACTTTTGACAAGAATTTTTGAAGAGAGTGGTAGTACTTAGTAGTCCTTGGGCAGGATCCAAATCGTGTAGAACTATATAAATAAAAAAAGTTTTAAAAAAATAAAGTGTTATGATTGGACAAGTAAAATGAAAAATATCTCACAACAAAAAGACAAAAACCTGACACATGATTGTAGCATCATTCAGCCAATAAAATTCAAGATAAATAGTTTTTATTAATTTAGATTCTACACACTACAATAATCTTTTAGTTCATAGTCACCAAATTTTAATTCTGTTACAAAAAAATAGATCACACCATCTAGTTCTGGTTATTGGTTATTAGATTTGGCATAAAAACATACAACTCATATATACATCGACATGTCTCTTTTACTATGACAACCACCATCACTTGGAGAAAACTATTAAAAAATTTCTTGGAAAAGCTGAGCATGAATTGATTTGATCTCCAATCCAACAATCTTTGGCTTCTGAAGTGGAGTATTCAAATTTACAGGAGTATGATTTGAAGATCTAAATTTTGTGACGATAAGATTTGAGGATCTAAGAGGTACTGATTTTAATGAGATTTTGGGTTTTGGAAACATTTACATCATTAATCTGATCACCTAAATAATTAATGGGATTTTAATTTAATTCAAATCTAGCAAACACTGAAATGAAAGGAATGTACTTTTGATAGGAATTTCAGAAGAGGGGGGTAGTACTTAGTAATCCTTGGGCAGGATCCAAATCACATAGAACTATCTAAATAAAAAAGTTGTTAAAAAATAAAGTGTTATGATTGGACAAGTAAAATCAAAAATATCTAACAACAAAAAGACAAAACCCTTAGCAACATTCAGCCAATAAAATTCAAGATAAATAGTTTTTATTAAATGATGGAAAACTCAAAATATATTAAAACTATATACATACAAAAAGTTGTTGAAAAATAAAATGTTATGATTGAACAACTAAAAAGAACAGTTGCATTTCATTGAATGCTATAATTGTTGGAGTTGATGAAAACTCAACCCTACAGCTCCCAAGAATCATCTCCATGCAAACCTGTCACAGAAAGAGAGAAAAAAAAAGCTATGGAGGCAAAAAAATAACAGATAATGAAAGAGGAAACATCATGTGCAAACAATGGAGAGAAAAACTTCTCAATGCAATAGCATCCTTGATTAATTAATAATTTACAAAGAGGGAACCCTTATAAAAGGATACTGAAACCCTAAAAGGGAAACCCTAAAGGGAAAATATATAGGTTACATAGTAATAATTAATAAAAGAATTAATTATTATATGTATAAATTTTATCTTAAGTAAAAGAGAGATAATAAGTGACTTAATAATTAAATCAAAATGATTTAATTAACAAGTGAAATAACTTATTACTCTAACAATAATATCATTTGTAGCTTGAGTCTAGAAAAATGAACTTTAAACATAAAAAAAGGAACAATAAAAATAAAGATGACAATATCTGATAAAGATGTGAAAATCCCATTTTAAAAGATACTCAAACACCAAAACCATGGTCATTGGCAAAGAGGAAACGATTAGAAGTGGACACAAAATATTTTACAAACTCTAAACAAGTTCCAAAATTGATTATAGGACTTTGAAATTGATTTCTTAAAAACCATTGAATACACTTTAGTTGTGGTTGAGATGTTTAGACCCGAGTTCACATGTTTTAAACACCTCCATCTCTATAGGTCGGGACTTCAAGCCTGAATTGTAGATACAATTTGGGACTAAAAGTTTGAACTACAATCTTGCAAGGAAAATCACTTGCAATATCTGAGGAAAACCCCACTTTTTCAAGGGGCTTGTAAAATACAAAATTTTAGATGATGAAAATGAAGAAAACTAGGACCAAAGGTTATGACCTTTCGATAAAAAACAACATGATGACAAAAACGCTCAGAACTATAGAGTTTACACCTCAAAATGTGAGTTGAAAGAGTGCATGGTCTATGAATTAGACAAGATTTGTAAGGTTATACCTTGATTTTAGTCTTGTAAATACTAAGGAAAATAACTGGCTCTGGCTGGGGAACTGCCTTCAGTCATGGAAATGATCAAAGGTATTAGAATCTAGAAATACAAGTGCCTATTCCATCCATCGGGCTAAAAAGCCATGCAACAAAAAAAAACACAAAGAAAATAGGATGATGTGGTTGATTATAACAACATACTGAAACAAGACTCAAATTTGTGCAACAACACTTATTGGAAAGGGAAAAGTAACCTAACCTAGTCTACCGAACAATGGAAACCTTCTCAAATGAATGCATTCATTGGCTCACCAAAATAGCTACCCTTCTTCAATAGTTGGCAATGCTTGGCAAGATCTCTGACAACTAGGTACCAATGAAGCATGAAAAAATATACTATAAATTGATGTACAACTCCTTGGAAGAAATGAATAAACACACTTGCCTCCTCATACACAATATATGTACTCTTGTTCCAAAATGGTTCAATGAATCCAAAATGCTCCTTCTCATCTACAAATACCTCTTTAGGGCCATCCTCGACTGTATCCTCGTACACTAGTACAAGTGTGGCCTTTGTTTTCTTTTTGTCCTCCAACCAAGCTGGGTATCTTATAGGAAATCCTCTTGACAAGAAAAATTTAGAACTCTTCTTGCTAAGTAGAACCTTAACCACAACCTCATTTTTTTTAGAATGAGTCACCTCATGTAATTTAGGTGAAAACATAGTTGCACTATTTGCATCAACAAGCTATTCACAAAATTTACATTTTGGAGATTTTTTCGTCAATACTTGAACAAAACTCATCTATATGATATTTGTAAAAAAATATTCACCAATTTCTTGGGTTTGTCCTTCATGCACAATATGTTCAAGTTCATGACCTTGAAATGCAAATGTATTCTTTTCCACTTGACTACTACCTTCTTGCACGTCCATATTTTTACAACTCAAGAAAAGATTGTTCTCATTTGCAAGCACCTTAACAAAGTGATTTTCATCACCTAAAGATTTATTCCCCATGGCATCTTTCTTAATAGCTCCTTGATAATTCATTGAATAGATATGAGAGTCACTAGAGTTATGTTTTCTTCCTTTTCTTGAAAGAGATTAGCAAGATCACTTTGTTTAGATTTAGATCCCCTCATTGCTACATTTGTTAATGGTGCCTCAAGAGAAATCTTCTGAGGTGGTGAGAGAATCTTGTTTTGATTCCCTACAACATAATTATGAGTAACATTTGGTCATGACCTTGTGGAGTGTTCTTGTAAGGGTAAGAGAATACACCTTGAGCTATTTTCTTTTTTAGGGAAGGTAGTTCGTTAGATAAACTTTGCACCATAGGGTTTGTTCTTCTAGACAAAGAAGAAGAATCCAAAGAAGAGATTTCTTTAAACCAATTTGAATATATTCGTATCTTCTTTGCGAGGATAAAATAATCTTCAATATCTATTACTAGATTTTTTATAGCTACAATAGTTGTTGGAGATTCTCTTCTGAAGAAAAAAAACCTACCTTAGGCACTTGAGCATTGTTGAAGAAACATTTCAAATTCCCAATTGTATGTTGAGAATTAACTGGAATTCTATGTGTCAACTTGTTGAAGTGAGAAAAAAATTCATGCATTTCCTTCTTCATTTGTGTTAGTTGTGCCAACAAGGCAATTGCATATTCAGTTGGTTTGAATCGCTCCTCAAACTTAGTCTTGAGTGAGTCCCAATTTTTAATTGATTGTAGCACAAGGTTGTAAAACTAATCAATAGAAACACCTTGCAACATCTCAATAAATAGTCTTACAAAAATATCTTAATACTCAACTCCAAGGACTCCACATGATTTACAGAATGCCTTAATGAGTTTTTCTGATTATTTCTTCCCGTCTGTGTAGAACTTAGGAAAGTTCTTCTGTAATCCTTGAGGAAGAGGATGAAGGGGAAATGTCAATTTCAGTGGACCAAAATTATTTCCCCAAGGACCTTGGGAATCCATTTTACATGTCTTGGTGAAAGATTGAAAAACTAGAAGAAAATAAAATACAATGAAAATGACATTGGTATAATTCAAACAAAAGCGTGAAGCTCTTAAATGTGTATTGTGTCCCTAGTGGAGTTGCCAAAAAATGTTACTGAATATTTTGCAACTGACAGTTTTTGGATCAATTGAAAAATAGTAGTTTCAACCACATCACTTGAGACACAGTATCTCCTACTAATAAGAGAAGGCTCCCCCTATTTATTTCTACTAAAATTAATTAACACCTAACTAAGATCTAAGATTATGTACACTAAGTTAATAAATAGGGTGTTACATTCACCATATTCTCTTTCTTCAAAATAGGTGTTCTTCCTTCATCGTATCCTCTTATTTCAAGGTTATATGATCCTCTCTAATAAACTTTTAGGTACAATCCAGTGAATTTAGTGACCAAGAATCTCATAGAAGCTCAAATACTTTCTATGACTTCTTCAGTGAATTTAGGAACAGAGATGCAACATATAAATATCTCAATGACTCCAACATTTTTTACATCTTAAACACACAAACATACAATTAAAAGAAGCACAAAAACTACTAGTTATCCTTTAGCTTGGCAACACTTTCTTCAAACCTGATAAGCAACTCAGATTACAAGATTAATTTGAAAACATTACATCTACTATAAACACAATAAACAACTCAAAGACTACAAGATTGCATTTAAATCTCTTTTAGATAACATAAAAATCACAAAAAAATTCTAGATAATTTAATCACTTAACAACTTATTCCAACAAAAATATTAGAAGCAACTTACCTCTTTAATTGATTGCAATTTGATTTACATCCAAAATTGAATTTTTAGAGTGCACACACAAACTGGCAAAGTGTTGCATTGCCAAAAGATTATTTATTTAAAATGAGCCCTCTCATATTTATAGAAGATAGGATATGAGGAAAAGGTGGGAGAATCCTAAATAATTGTTGACTTATTGAAAATTATAGTCCTATTCTAATTCAACTTGTAATATGATCACATGCACTTGCATTTTACAAATTTGCATGTAGTATGTCAAGACTAAATTACATAATGCATGATGAAAGAAACCTAACCATATGACAAGATGACTTTAATTACATCATCCTCTATCAAAAAGGTCTTCATACTACTTTAGTATTTCACATGCTCAGAGTCTTCAAATTGTTGATAAAGTCATCTTGTCTATGATGCAAGGAGGGGTATGATAATGGGGCCTAGGGCTCACCCAACTACCAATCCACCTTGCAAAACCAATGCAGAAGTCAAACAACACGGTGAGAGAAGAAAATACAGTAATCCTTTATATTAACCTTGTCAAAATCATTACATGTCGGGTTGTAAGGCCTTTCCAATTTTGGCCATATATTCAATGAATTACAATGAGATCTTCATACAACAGAGATCACATATGTTTGATCTCAATATCTAAACATTTACTTTCTTTCTCTAAGATTCCTCCCTAAACTAAGAACATACAACCAAATATATACAAAAACCCAACAAGGAGGTCGATGCTCAAATCCATCAGAGAGACCTAGATTAGGTCCACACAGATCCCAATGAGAGATCCCAAATCAACTTAGCAAAGGAAATTAAATGAAGAAGTTGGCCAATGATCCAACTCCCAAAATAGATGTCTCAGGCAGATGGTTACCGAAAATCAACAACTCATTGGTAAAACATAACCGAGCATTAGAGAACCCATTGGTAAAGACATCACCGAAACCCGTCAGAAAAGCATGACTGGGCAGTAAGAAACAAAAATACCTGAGAAAGAGAACCTGAGTGATAGAGACAAGCATGCCCGAGCAGCAAAACCCAAGTGACAAAGAACAAACTAAAGAACTAAAGCAAACATCTTTTTGGTTGAGCAGGATTGCTAATGACCCAAGATGCTCCTGCATCAGACACCTGGGGTAAAAAGAAATGATTCCCTAAATCATGTATCAGGTCAAACCTTAAAGGAATTCAACTTAGATTGAGAAATCCAAGATGAGTCCTCAATTGGTCTATTCTTCCATTTTACCAGATACTCCATGTATTCCTTTCCTCTTGTACTTCTACCAATTCTTTGTTTCAAAATATTATCAACTTCTTCTATCTACTTCTTAGGATAATCACTTGGTACTTTTATTTCTTCATCAGGTTCATTATATTCATACAAGTCTAAAATATTGAATATAGGTGATGTATGCATGTCATCAGGTAATTCAACTTCGTAAGCATTTCCACTATCAAACCTTCTCGGTATTTTGCAAGGACCAAATTTCTTCATCTTCAGTTTACCATATGTTCCAATAGGAAATATTCCTTTCTTCAAGTGAACCATCACTGCATCACCAACTTCAAATGTTTTATGTCTTCTTGATTTGTCTGCATTGTCTTTTTACAGTTGATTACTCTTTTCTAGTTTTTATTTTACATCTTCATGCAATGCCTTCATAAATTCTACAAATTCTTCTGCTTCAGCACTTCTTTTCTCTTCTCCAACAAAATCTCTCAAATCTATACCTCTTGGTTGTGTGCCATGAACAATCTCAAAAGGTGTATTTCCAGTGCTTCTATTTATTGAACTGTTATATGAAAATTCTACTTGTGCCAACATTAAATCCCAATTACTTGGTGTGTCTCCAACTAAGCATCTCAACAAATTACCCAAACTTCAGTTTACAACCTCTGTTTGTCCATCAATCAGAGGATGAAATGTAGAACTAAACTTTAACTCAGTATCCATCTTCTTCTAAAGTGTTCTCCAAAAATAGCTAACAAACTTACTGTCTCAGTCAGAAATGATACTCTTCGGTAATCCATGCAATCTGAAAATTTCCTTAAAGAAAAGATATGCTATATGTGTTGCATCTAATTTTTTCTTACATGGTATGAAATGTGTCATCTTAGAAAATCTATCCACAACAACAAATATAGATTCATTACCTCTAGCTGTCCTAGGTAAGCCAAGAACAAAATCCATGCTGATATCACTCCAAGGTTTCTCAGTAATAGTAATAGGTGTATACAAACCAATATTCTGACTCACTCCCTTTGCAAATTGACAAACTCCACAACTTCTTACAAACTTCTAAACATCCTTATACAATTGAGGCCAAAAATACCTCTCCTTCAACAAACTCAATGTTTTGTCAATACCAAAGTGTATAGCCAATCCACTGCTATGTTTCTCTTTTATCAAATTAGTTCTCATTGAACCTCTCGGTATGCACAAATAAATACCTTTGAACAACATATCTTCCTAAATGAAATAATCTTCATACTTACTTGATTGATTTGAATTAGGTTCTCTGCACACTCTCCACTGCTCTGAAAAATTAGGATCACTTTCATATAAATTCTTCATGTCCTCAAAACCAAGAACTTCAATCCTCATTTTAGTCAACAATGATCTTCTTCTACTCAATGCATCTACAACTCTATTAGAAAATCCACTCTTATGCTTAATCACAAATGTAAAGCTCTGCAAATACTCTACCCATTTCATATGTCTTTGATTCAACTTATTCTGACTACCCAAATACTGTAAATCCTTTTGATCAGTATACAATACAAATTCATTTGGCATCAAATAATGTCTCCATTTCTTCATAGCTTGCACAATAGCATAGAACTCTTGATCATAGAAAAAATATTTCATCTTTGCATCATTCAACTTCTCACTAAAGAAAGCAACAATTTTACCTTCTTGAGTCAACACAGCTCTAATTGCACTTCCACTTGCATCACATTCTACTTGAAATACTTTATTGAAATTAGGTAATGCCAACACACGTAATTCAACAACTTTCAACTTTAAAGCTTCAAAACTCTTATCAACTCCATGTGTCCATTTGAATTCTCTTTTGTCTCCTCTCATTGTTTCAGTCATAGCATTACAAATAGAACTGAAATTTCTGATAAAATTCCTGTAAAAACTTACCAATCCATGAAATGATCTTACCTCTGTGATATTTTTAGGTGTAGGCCAACTCAATATAGCTTCAACATTCTCTAGATCCATCTTCAAACCATCAACTGAAATAAAAAAACCCAAATACAGAAGCTCTTCTTTCATAAAGGAACACTTCTTTAGATTTATCAGCAACTTTTCCTCTTTCAGTCTCTACAACACTTGTCTTATATGCATCAAATGCTCTTCTCTAGTCTTACTGAATATCAGAATACCATCCAAATATACAATCACACATTTATTCAAATCTTCATTCATCAACCTCATAAAAGTACTTGGTGCATTAGTTAAATCAAAAGGCATAACCAACCATTCATACAAACCTTCCTTTGTTTTGAAAGCAGTCTTCTATTTATCTCCTTCTCTGATTCTGATCTAATGATATCCACTTTTCAAATCAATTTTGGTAAAATATTTTGATCCACTCAAACAGTCCATTATGTCATCCATTATCGGTATAGGAAATCTATACTTCACTATG
>MU226668.1:189895-207595 GCA_018584345.1 Thuja plicata
CATTATGTCATCCATTATCGGTATAGGAAATCTATACTTCACTATGATCTTATTAATGGCTCTGGAATCAGTGCACATTCACCATTCTCCATTCTTCTTAGGTGCTAATACAACAGGTACTACACATGGGCTCAAACTTTCTCGGATCAAGCCTTTGTTCAAAAATTCATGAACTTGTCGGTTAAGCTCTTTGTTTTCGATAGGTGTTAACTGATGTGGTGCTTTGTTTGGAAAACTAGATCTAGGAATCAAATCCATACAATGACTAATATCCCTCATTGGTGGAAAACCATCAGGTACATTGTCTAAAATTATCTCCTTGTACTCAGTGATCAATTTTATAACTTCTGCAGGAATTTCATCTTATGTATTCTTACTTGAGTTTGTTAGGAATCAAAGCATAACAAATATCATTCCTTTTCAAATCCTTAACAAACTGTCTACCTTCCATCAAGAAAAATTTCACAGATGTACATATCTCACCAGTAGGTTCTTCCACCAAAGGTAACAAAACTTGCTTCTTACCATCAACCCAAATAGAATATCTATTCAATTTTCCATCATGTATAGCATGTCTATCATATATCCAATGTCCACCCAACAAAATATGACAACGATCCATCGGCATAATATCACACAACACCTTATCATAGTACTTTCCAATTTTTAGATTCACAAAACATTGTTCACTCACCATTAATGTATGATCATCTTTGAACCATGAGGTCTGATAGGGCTTTAGATGTTTCATCCTTTCCAACTGCAAATTTGCAACCATTTCCTCAGATGCGAGATTCTCCGAGCTTCCACTGTCAACAATTACTTTCCAAACTTTGTCTGCAACTCTACATCTGGTTTTGAACAAAATTTTATTGACAGGATTTTTCTTATCCTTCTCACTCCATAATATCCTTTAGATCATGAAATTTCCTTCCTTCTCAGCTTCATTTGGTGACTCCTCTTGTACCAATGCATTTCTTCTACAATTACCTTTCTTTCTTGCATGTGTACATTCAAAATATTTATGTCCTTCTTCACCACAATTGTAACAAGTAACTTGGAATCCTTTTTTACTATAACCACCTCTAGAGTAATTACCTCTTCCTTGGTATGAATTTCCACCTTTCCATTCAATCTTTCCTTTGTCTTGAGATGTGTCTAAAACTGACTTGTCTGGTTCAGATATATTGTTCTCACCATGAGATCTACTTCTTCCTCTAGGGAATCTACCACCTCTGGCTCTTTGTCTTTGTTCATATCTTCTGTTCAACTTTTCTTCAGCTTTTAGGGAAAATTGGTATGCCTCCCCAATGCCTTCCATCTTGACCAAACTAATTTCATCTTGTATGGAACTTCTCAAGCCATTCAGGTATCTTGCAACTCTTTCCACTTCATCTTCAACATGTCCAGATCTGATGTCCAATCTGTAGAATTCTTTAGTATAATCTTTCACAGTTTTATCCTTCTACTTCAGGCATTGCATTCGCCAGATTAGGTTAATCTAATAATCACAAGGTAGAAACTTGCCTTTCAATTTGTTTACCATTTTATCCCATAACTTGATTTTGTCTTTACCTTTCTTCTTCCGATCCAATTGTAGATGTTCCCACCATAGGGATGCATGTCCTTTCAATTTTGTGCTTGCAATCTTCACCTTCTTATCCTCTGCCACATTCTCATATTCAAAATATTTTTCCATCTCTATTGTCTAGTCAATCAATTCATCATAATCTAATTTCCCACTATACTCAGGAGGATTAAACTGAGGTGTGGATTTCAAACTTGTCAAATCTCTCAGGAATCGCTCTTCTTCCTGATTCATCACAGGTGCAGGTGCAACTTCACCTTGAACCTCTTCAATTTCATCATCACTAACATCATCAAGATGTCTTCCTCTATGTTGGTCTCAACAGCTTCCAATCTAGCAACCATCTGTCTAAGCATATCAGCTATACCTGGATCAACATTTCCTCTCCCATGAACCATCTTGATTCCCTCTGCAATTGTAGGTCAGATTTCTATCTCCTACCCCACAACAATACCAACTAGGGTTAGGGTTTAAAGAAGGAACTAGATCTCACCACACTCTGATTCCACCTGATGCAAGGAGGGGGATGATAACGGGGCCTAGGGCTCACCCAACTACCAATCCACCTTGTAGAACTAATGCGGAAGTCAAACAACACAGTGAGAGAAGAAAATATAGTAATCCTTTACATTAACTTGGTCAAAATTGTTACATGCCAGGCTGTAAGGCCTTCCCAGTTTTGGCCATATATTTAATGAATTACAATAATATCTTCATACAACAGAGATCATAGATGTTTGATCTCAATATCTAAACATTTTCTTTCTTGCTCTAAGATTCCTCCCTAAACTAAGAACATACAACCAAATATATACAAGAGCCCAACAAGGAATTTGGTGCTCAAATCCATAAGAGAGACCTAGACTAGGTCCACACAGATCCCAAATCAACTTAGCAATGGAAATTAAATGAAGAAGTTAGACCTGATCCAACTCCCAAAATATATGTCTCAGGCAGATGGTTACCAAAAATCAGAAACCCATTAGTAAAACATAACCAAGCATCAAAGAACCTGTTGGTAAAGATATCACCGAAACCCATCGGTAAAGCATGATCGGGCAACATGAAACAAATATAACCAAGCAACAGAACCTGAGCGATAGAGACAAGCATGCCCGAGCAGCAGAACCCGAGCGACAGAGAACAAACTAAAGAACTAAAGAAAACATATTTTTGGTTGAGAAGGATTGCCAATGACCCAAGATGCTCCTGCATCAGTCTATAAACACTAACTTTCATCCTTGATATTTCTTATGTCCTTTATTAATGAATTCTAACCTCATCCTCTTTCTTGGTGTAATATTGGTTCTTTAGGGGAAGTTCTCTCTAGGAAGTTGAGGTAAGAAGACCAGAGCATGAATGAGGTCATCTGAAATGGAGTCTTAGTGTTGCATCCTGAGGGTTTCCAAGGTTGGAGGAAAACCTGACACAGAAAACAAGATGACAAAGAAAGATCTCAAAAAGACACGGTAAAAGGGGAAAAGACTAAAAAAATGACTAAAACACAACTCAGGATTTGAGAAATGTTGAAAATGAGGGTAAGACATTTATGTTCTCAGGTTTCATTGGGACTAAAATTATTCATTTTAATAGTACATAGTGAAAGGGAATACATTATGTAGTCATAACTAAAATTTCCAACTACACAAAAGTAAATGAAATTCTTATAATGCAATCAAAACTATAAGTTTTGATTGCAAAGTACAAACAATGATTACGATATGATCAAGATTAAAAGGCCTAATTGCACATGTTCATGTAGTAAGGAGTGCCATTGGAAATTATAGTTCTAATTTCACTAGAGAAATATGTATTTAGTTGCAATTAGAATTAAAAGTTTTGATTGCACTAAGTAATATAAATATGTGTATTAGTTGTAGTTGGGATTCTAAACCTTGAATACACTAAATAGTGCAAATAGTTTTGAATGTAGTCGAGACTTTAAGTCCCAACTACACAAGGTAATCATTATTTTTTAAATACAAACATAAATATAATACTTACAAGCATGAACCTCCCAATTATAAATGAAGATAAACATATTATGCATTCCCTTGTAATCAGGATATCTATAGGGGAAATTTAAACAGGAGAATTCAAGGGTGAAGAATTCTTTCAAGGTTTTAAAACTTGATCTCAAGGAACAAGAAAAAGAAGCAAAACTAGAAACATAAAATGATAAGAGTTGAAGCACAAAAAGAATACAAAAACCCCAATCTATGTAAATTGACTACAAGAACAAAGAGAAAAAAACACACAAAGACCTAAATATTGAAAGAAAAATGGCAAGAAAGAAACCCCAGTTTATTAAATAGTAACACAGACTACTATAAAAACTAAAAATGACAATGTTAATCAGAAACAAGCTAGGGCACAGAAAGGTAAGAACGAATAAAAGAAAAATTACAACCATAGCTCAAATTTGGAAAATGAACTTTAAGCATAAAACTAGAAGGAACGATGAAAAGAAATATGAAAGTATCTGATAAAGATGTGAAAATTCCTTTTTAAAAGATACCCAAACACCAAAACATGGTCGCTAGTAAAGAGGAAAAAATTAGAAGAAAAACATGGTCGCTAGTAAGTCATCCTTACCACCAGTCAAGAACATCTCGAAACCTTCTCAAGGGAGTTTTGCAATAGATATTCCGAATCATATTATTGACCACACTATTGCAAGAATGAAAAATTATTGATTGGGAGATTTCTTGGGGTTAGACCAAAAATTGAAGTGGTTAGGGCTTATGCCTCTAGGAAATGGGACCTGAAAGGGCAAGTGGATGAGGTGGAAATGGCAAAGGGATGCTTGTCTTTTTTTTCTCGTGTGAAGAAGACAAGATGAAAATACTATGTAATGGGCCATGGATGATAGGAAAAAATACTCTAGTCCTCCTGAAATGGTGCCCTAATATGATCTTTGAGGAGTAAGCTGTTAGCTAGGTTCCTATATGGGTCAAGCTCCATGGCCTACCTCTTGAATATTGGGTGGAGGATATATTTGCGGGGATAGAAAATTCCTTTGGGGATGTCACACCTTCAAGGAGAAGGATTATTTATGCAAGGATATGTGTTGGGATAACACAGGATACAGATATACCATAAAAAATTAATATACATTCTAAATTGGGATCATGGAAGCAAACTACTGAATATGAAACCATTCCCTTTGCATGCTTTCATTGTAAGAAAGCTGGTCATTGGGAAAAGAAATGCCCGACAAAAAATAACAAGAGAAAGACTAAGAAATGGGTCCAGGTGGGGAAGGTTAAGAGAGATGGGGGAGAGACTTCAAGAGAAGCTCAAATCAATAAAAAAATGGAAAACACTGTGATATCAGAAACTAGGGATGAAAGCATTATAAATGATCATTTAAATAATGGAGGATTAGAAGGCAGTGAAAGCAATGACGAAAATCAGGAAAATGAGAAGGTTCAAATGGAAGAGGGGGAAATATAGGAAGTAGGACAGTAAGAGATTAAGAATACATGGGTAACATAGGGGAAAGACAATGAACAACCTGTTACCTATGATGAGGAAAAACAACTTGAATGGAGCTTAGAAACCAAAACCAAAATGGAAGAGGAAATAGCAGGGCAGGATTCCCAACAGTGCATGATCTTAGGTCAAGAAACCTTTGATGATTTTGAGAATACACCCAAGGGGGAAAGAAAAATATCTTTTGATACAAAAACACCTATTTGGAATGATTTAGTGGATATCAGCCAAGCCCTTGCGGGGGAATAGAGTAACCTAGAAGATGGGAAAGAAATCCATGGGGAGAAGAAGAAAACAAAGAAAGAAAAGGAAATAATAAGCAGAAAAGTATCAACAAGGAGTACCAAAAATGGGGATGTAGGAGGAACTTTATCACCACCAAGGAGACCGTCAAACATGAAGACAAGAGTAAAGGAGACTAAGAAGAACATAGCAGATGGAAGCCAACAGATCCTAGAGGTGGGATCCTTTGTTAAGGTATGAAGATAATTTCTTGGAATATTAGGGGATTGAATAATCCCCATAAACAGGATATTGTTAGGCATATGATTAGGGATAATAGACCGGACATATTTTTAATTCAAGAGACTAAAATGTTAAAGTAGAAAGTGGAAAAACTTAGATTTTTCAAGCATGGGATTATTTGTGGAGGTGACTCTGGTGGTGCTTCAGGGGGTATTGCTACAGTTTAGAATGGTGATATAATAAAAGGTGATGTTATTTACCAAGGTGATAATTTGGCTTGTATTAGATTTAAACATCTTAAGGATAATACTTCTTGGGTTTTGACTAATATTTATGCATGCAATACTAAAAAGCGCAGAGAGGTTTTATGGAGCAAGCTATCCTCTCTAAGAAATGTCTTTAATAATGAAGAATGGATTTTCATGGGAGATTTTAATACTCCCCGAAAAGAAAAGGAAAAAAAGGAGGAAGTCAAAAAAATTTGGAAAGTAGGATGGATCTTATGAATTTCATAGATTGTCATTCTCTCCATGATATTGAGTTGCAGAGAATCAACTACACTTGAAAAAATAGAAGAAGTGATCAAGATCTTATTCAAGTTAGACTTGACAGGGCTCTCATTACCAATGAATGGTTTACTCATTACTACTTCTCATTATCTGCTCATATGAGGGTGGGATCGGACCATGATCCTATAACTTTTTTGGCGGACCCCATAGACAAGAAAAAGAATTTTCCTTACAGATTTGAGAAAATGTGGACAATGCATGCACAACTTGAACAAAAAATAGAAGAATGGTAGAAGATCAAAATCAAGGGTACGACTATGTTTATTTTAGCCAAAAAACTTAAAAATGTCAAGGATAACATTAAAGATTGGAATAAAGAGACTTTTGGCAACATATTCTCTACTAAGGTTAATGTTAGCACAGAGTTAAAGGACATCCAGGATAGCATTTAGAAGGATGGATATGCCAACATATCAAGAGATCAAGAGAATGAAAAACTGGTAGAGATTGATATAATTGCTAAAGAAGAAACCTTCTGGAGACAGAGATCGAGAAAGATATTCTTGAAGGAGGGAGACAAAAATACTAAATACTTCTTTATGACTACTTTGAAACACAAGATGGCTAATAGAATCTCTAAGCTCAATATCAGTGGTACTCTATTGGAAGATGAGGAGGCTATAAGATTGGAGACTAAGAATTTATTTCAAAATTTTCTTTAAAAGGACAATTATTTGAACAGTGAAGAACAAAGGGAGTTTTTGGATTGCATCCCTTAGATTTTGAATGATAATCATAATGTAGGGCTCATGGCTATACCCTATAATTATAATATTAAGAAGGTTGTCTTTTCTTTTGATGGAGAAAAATCCCCAGGACCAGATGGGTATCCTATGTTCTTTTTTCAAATGTTTTGGAATATCATTGAAAAGGATGTTACCAATGCGGTCAAAGAGAATTTTGGCTCCAAAAAACTTTTGAAGGAGTTGAATGGCACTTTTATAGCTCTTATTCCTAAAAACAAAGGGACTGACAAGATGGATCAATTTAGGCCTATAAGTTTGTGTAAATCTACTTATAAGATTATATCCAAGGTCCTTACCTCTAGGATTATGTCTATTCTCCCTTTCCTAATTTCTTGGAAGCAAAACGGGTTTGTGCCTGGTAGACAGATTATGGACTCTATTATAAATATTCATGAAAATGTTCACTCTCTTGTGATGTTTAGGAAGGAAGGAATCATCCTTAAGCTGGACCTATCCAAATCCTATGATAGGGTGGACTGGGAGTTTTTGCTTAAAGTTCTGAGGGTGTTTGGTTTCAATAAAAAGTGCATGGATCTTATATATCAGCTTATCTCTTCTGCTAATTTTTTGGTTCTAGTCAATGGCTCCCCTAATTAATTCTTTAAGTAGACTAGAGGATTAAGGCAGGGGGATCCCCTTTCCCCTATCCTCTTCATCATAATGGCTGAGTGTCTGGGAAGGTACATGGAGAATCAGGTTAGGAAAGGAGAAATTAAGGGATTGAATCCTTCTTCTACTAACCAAGTTTTCTCTCATCAGCAATTTGTTGATGATTCAGTTATTATGGGAGAAGCTTCTATTAAGAATGATAGCATCATGAAAAATTCATTGACAAAATATGGGACAACTTCTGGCTAGACTATCAATTGGGGAAAGAGCTTTGTTTTTCTCTTCAATGTTCCTAAAAAAAGAAAGACTAGAATTTTGAGGATTTTGGGATGTGATCTAGGAACTATTCCAGGAAATTACTCTGCTCTCCCCCTTTGCTTGGAACCTCCTGATACTTTCTGGAGTTCTCTGGTGGATAGATTTCATAGAAAACTTTTTGGATGGAAGGGATTTCTGCTAAGCCAAGCGGGCAAGATTCAGATTCTTAGGTCAACCCTCCAAGGTCTCCCTCTTTATGCTTTGAGCATTTTTAAAATTCCTAGAAAGTTTGGTGAAGCTATTGAAAAGATTCAAAAAAAAAATTTGTGGACATACATGGAGAAAAATAAAAGGATTGCCTTGATAGCTTGGGAAAAGGTCTGTCGACCTATTAATAAAGGTGGTCTTGGGTTACGAAGAATCATAAATTTGAATGATCACCTCCTTGCTAAACTCATATGGAGATACTACAACAATTGGGGAGAGTGGAATTTAATATGGGATAACAAATACAATAAGGAGAGGACTAACCTTGCTGCCTTCCTTGATGAGGACAGGGATGGGGGAGGATCTTTTATCTGGATAAATGCTATTAAAAAAAAGATAGCATTAAAAAAGGAATTAAATGGAAAGTTGGAAATGGGAGACAAGATCATTTTTGGGAAGATGAATGGATATTAAAAACTCCCCTCAAGGAGTGCCCTGATTGGAGGAATTATGAAATCCAATGCAAAATTATATTTAGAAGGAAAGTGATAGACTACTGGGACATGGACCACTGGAAGGACCTAACGGTGATTGACAACAAAATTGGACAGCTCAATAAAATCCTTAACTCTATTACTTTGATTGAAGAAGAAGATAGGATTATATGGAAATACAGTCTGAATGGTAACTTAACTATATCCTCTATGAACCATTTGGAGTTTGAGGACCTTAATGAGCCCTGTTAGGCTAAAGCATGGATCAAAGATCTTACTCCAAAAATCAATGTCTTTTTTTGGATCTTGATGCAAAATAAATTCTTGACAACTGATAATCTTAGAAAAAGAGGCATGATTATTGTGAATAGGTGTTACCTCTATAATCAAGATGAGGAAAGTGTGGATCATATGTTTATTCATTCTTTCTATGTTAGGTTAATTTGGGATTACTTTCTTAAAATTATTAACATTGAGTGGGTTTTCCCTGAGGATATGAAGAGTCTTTTCTACTCTTGGAACAATCATTCAAAGAATAAGACTGTGATCAAGGTGTGGAAGTTTAATCTCCCCTATGTTTGTTGGGGAGTTTGGAGAGAGAGGAATGAGAGAGTCTTCAGGATTAAACTGGCTAGTGAGAAGGAGGTTTTCTTCATAATTAAGAGAGCTATTAAAGAAAATTTACTTTTAAAGGATAGCGTCATGGATCCTTTGAATGAGGAGGACATAAACTTCTTCAATAACTGAAAAATAAAAGGGAATTTTAGGAAACATGATAAGAAAGCAAAGAGGGAGGAAGCTAGATGGGATTTCCCCTAGTGGATGAAAGAAAATTAATTTTGACGATGCTTCAAAGGGAAACCTGGGGGTTGCTGGGTGTGGCATTGTCATAGATGAACATGGGATTTGTAGAGGTATTAGAGCTATCCCTATTGGTATTCAAACAAATCATAATCCTGAAGCCTCTGCTGCCCTTCAGGGTCTTATCCTAGCTAAAGAGTAAGGGTGTTCTAAGGTGTGGTTGGAGGGATATTCTCTCAACATTATCAAGTGTTTGAATAATGATACACCAGCCTCATGGACTATTCATAACACAATTCAAAAAGCTAAAGTTATTATGCATTCTTTTGAGAAATGTATTGTTACTCATAACTTTCGAGAGACTAATGGTGTTGCTGACTGGGCAGCCAACATGGCTTGTAAGGTTGATGTGGTGACACAATGGAGTGATGGAAACGACATGCCTAATCAAGCCAAATTATTACTTAATAGTGAACATTTGAGGAGTAGATAGAAACAAGATCATAAATGGTAAGTGTCATAAAGGATATTGATGCGGAAGTGATTTGTCATAATTACCTTTTTAAGCAAAAGTACTATGTGGTGATTACGAGCTGGAAGTGGCACACTTTCTAGGTGTTTTTGGTTTTGCTGAGAACAAGGAGTGGTATTCATAATGACATTCTCAACAATTATCGTAGAGGTAAAAAATTAAAATAGAGAGAACAGATGGGTGGAAGTAAGAAAAGAGTCGAGCCTGTGAACTGCAAAGAATGGAGGAACATGCCAAAAGTCTGGAAGATTTTGAAAGGAGGGATGGAGGTGTTTTTGGAAAAGATTCATGGAAGAAACCCCTCTATTACTAGGATTTTCACTAAAAAATGGAAAGATGGCAAGATTATGGTGGGAAATCAGAAAATGGAGGTCACTAAGGAGATAATAGTGAAAGTGACAGGAATGGGCATGGAAGGACTCAACTTCTATAGAGATAGAGTGATATGTTATAAGGCTTGAGAGGTTTTTTCAAATTCTGAAGAGGAAAAGGCCAGACTAGTTAAGGTTGACACCTCAAACCACAACCCAAAGTGCATATCCAGGCCTTGGAGGTATGTTTTGTTTGTGATCATTAGTTACATAACGCTAGATGGTAGGTTCACCCATGTTTATGGGCACCATTTTATGATATTAAATCACTTTAGACATAAGGTGAAAGTTAGCTTGCACTATTATTTTCTCAGCTTGATAGATTTCACCATTAATAGCTTGCAAAAAGACCCAAAGGGTGATCATGCTTCTCACCAGGGCTTGATGTTGTTAATTTATGAGGTTTTGAAAACTAAAAAGTTGAAAGACCTCTGTTAAAGAAGAACCAGGGAGATGAGGAAGAAACAAAGGGTGATGAGGAAGACAATATGTATGAGGAAGAAATAGAAGATGAAGAGGAGTTCAAGGGATATAAAACCCCTAAAAACACTACAAAAAATGGATCCTCATCTAAGAAGAGCCAGAAGAAGCCCTTCTCTGAGGGCTCTGATACGGACAAGGAAACAGATGATGATAATCTAGAGCAAAGCAAAATGAGAAAGAAAAAGGGTTAAAAGTCAAATAAGAAGAAGACTTTGGTGGAAGAAACTGAAATAGAGAAGGATTCTCAGGAGGAAGAGAAGGAGGACAAAAAAGACACAAAGAAAAGAAAATGGGGAGAAGGTATGGAGAGAAACAAGATTAGTTAAAAAGGTAAAAAACCCAGCAAGAGGAGAATTGTCCTTTCCTTGGATGAGGGAGATATGATGGAGATGGAGAAAAAGTAGAATACTGAGAAGAACCTCGGGGAGGATGAAAGAGGTGAAGACAAGGAGGACAAAAAAGATGACAATGAAGAGGACCAAAATCAAAAGGGGAATACAAAAACTAATGAGCAGAAGGAGGATGAAAAGGCGAAGGAAAATCTGGAAAAAAGAACAGAGAAAGAGGAAACAAGGCATGAGGAAACATAATTCCATGAAAATGAGGAAATGGGGAATTATCATATGCCTGATGATATCAAGAAAATAAATGACTGCATTGCAGATTTCACTGGTATGGTGAGTAATTTGATTGAAGACAATGCTAATATGAAAAAACAAATTGAAGTTATTGGTATTGGTTAGAAACCAGTTGTTGAATGCTTGGATGAAATGAAAGAGGTTGTTGGGAACTCAGAAGCCCAGGTGGAATTTGTGAACAAAGTGAGAAAAATGGAGAAACAGTTGAAGGACATCATTGACAGGGCAGAGGAAGAAGACACCGCAGGGAAAATAAAAAACCTGAACATAAAGGTGGAAAAAATTGAGGAAACGGTCAAGAAAATTGGGGAGCAATGCCTGGTGAGCCTAAAAGCCTATACTAGACATGCACAGATCCTGATGGACAAGTTAGATTAGGACAAAGGAGAAAAGGACTACAGAGACGTGAAGGAGATCACAAGACTGAGTACTCGCACAAGGGAAAGCACAAAGAAGATGAGTCCAAAGGCGGATAAAGAAACTAAAGACCTTAAGAATTTGGTAAATGAGATGAAAATTATGGTCATTTAGGCCCATGAAATGGTGGAGGGCATGTAGCTGTCTTTTACTTAGTTCTGTCCTTTTTGTTTTTGTTGTCCCTATCCTTGTTGTGTATCTGTGGGAATTTTTTATTTAGGTTGTTATCTTGTTAGTTTTTGTTCTTTCCTTGCTTGGTGCTATGGCACAGATGTTGTTGAACTCTCTTGAATATTTGTAAAACTTTTGTAAAGGTTTTGGGTCCTTGTAAAACCTATTTTTACTTAATCAGAACAATTAGAAGCATATACAATGTAATGTCCTGTCATTAAATAAATAATAATATTTGTATTTGGGTTCTAATTGATTTTGTTTATCTTAGGCCCATTTTTTATTTTTGGCATAGGTGTAGGTGTTGTCATGTCATCTTTATTTGTGCACCCTCAGGAGTTGTCCGACGGGTATTTATGACTGGCGTGTTGTTAGGAATAGAAGATATAAATCTAACAATTATATGCAAATATAATCAATAATGCAAAGGAATAAAGAACACATAAGTAGAACAAGAAGACATCGATTTAACATGGTTCACCCAATCCTAGGATACGTCCACCAAACAAAGAGTCCAATATTATTATCCAATAATTTCAATAGTTTATAACCAGTGCTTCCTTACTGCTCAAAATTGTTGCAAATGCTACAATACATCTTTACTTTTACAAGCCATAACCCTAACACCATTTTTATTATAGAAAAAACCTAACCCTAAAACAAGCTTGATGGGTCAACCTAGGGAAATGGTTGATGAGTCAATCTAAGGAAATGGTTGACAAGTCAACACAAAAAATCTTGACAAGTTAAGTGTACAGTAATTGCCTTATTAGTCACCAAAAATCAACAATCTCCCACTTGGAGACTAATCAGGCACCACAATAAAAAGTCTCCCACTTGGAGACTGATCTTGTAGCAATACCGCTACCCCTATAGCTCACACTGAAAACAAACACCCTGGATTATGTTGTTTTGTTTTATTATTTTAGTCTTGAAGACCAACCAAAGCTGAAGAGGAGTTCAACTTCGCCCTTGTCACTGCCTTTGTAAACATATCCACTGGATTTTCATCTGTATGTATCTTTTCTAGCCTTAATTGTCTATCATCCAATACCAACCAAATGAAGTGATACCTCAACTGCATGTGTTTTTTCTTTGAATGCAAGGCATAGTTATTGGAAAGATGAATGAAACTCTGGCTATGTAAACACAAAATTGTTAACCTATGTTAGCCCAATTCTTTCATGAAGGATTGAAGCCATATCGTATCCTTTCTTTCCTCTGTCGTAGGTACATACTCTTCCTCTATGGTGGATAGAGAAACCACCTTTTGTAACATGGAGATCCAAATCACCATTTTCCCACCGATAATAAAAACATATCCCATTGTATTCTTCCTAGTATCAATGTCTCCTGTCAAATCTGAGTCAAAGTAGCCTTGTAAATTAGTACTAGAGCCCCAAAAAGTAAACATCTATTGTATGTACCTATCAAGTATATGAGAATCCATTTTACCATATTCCAATACTCAACTCTAGGATGACTCATATATATACTAACAACTCCCACTGCATGTGTAATATCAAGTCTAGTCCAGACCATGACATACATTAAATTGCCTACAACTGAAGAATAGGGTATGTTGGATATTTTTTCCACCTCCTCTTGTATCTTTGGACACATCTCCTTAGTCAATTTCAAATGACTAGGCAAAGGTGTACTGACAGCTTTTGCATTCTCCATGGAGAATATTTGCAACACCTTTTCAAAATAATCAGCTTGAGATAGAATCAATTTTATGTTCTTCTTATCTCTACAAATTTTCATACCAAGGATTTGTTTTTCTGCCCCCAAATCCTTCATACAAAATGATTTTGCTAACTATTTTTTTAACTCTCTTATGTGATCCATGTTAGACCCAGCTACAAGCATGTCATCAACATATAAACACAAAATAGTGTAGTTGTCATTATCCAACCTCTTCAATAACCACAATACTTAAAAAAGTACAAATAGAAGTCATTTTTACAATTGGAGAAAAAATCTCATCAAAATCAATGCCTTTTTTTCTGTGCAAATCCCTTTACAACTAACCTAGATTTAAATATTTTCTTATCGTCATCCTCCTCTTTCAGCCTATGTGATCATCAACAAATATCTCTACTAATAGTATCTTGTTCTGAGGTCATTCTTTGATGTGCAAGCTACTATTATCATTAGTTCTATGAAATCCAATACTTACCAGGTAACCATGCAGTTTTTCATACCAATATCTAGGAGCTTGCTTCAGTCCATACAAAGCTTTGTACAATTTGCAAACCATATTCTTTTTGTTAGGATCAAAAAAACCTCCAAGTTGCTCAATATAGACTTCCTCTTCAAGAATTCCATTCAAGAATGTAGATTTTACATCCATTTGGTATACCTTGAATCCTTTATGTGCTACATACACCAGAAGAGTTTTGACTCCTCATCTCTTGAATAGCTGAAACTAAATTGCATCTCTCAGTCTATAGTAGAGGCAGAGTATGTTTTTGCAATAGTGAATTGTTCAAATATCATATGGTTCAAACAACTATTGTCAGGTATGAAGGAGGAAATCAAAGAACTAGTTATTATCTACTGTGACAACACTAGTGCTATTAACATTTCAAAGAACCCTATGATGCATACTAAGACTAAGAATATTGTAATAAAGTATCATTTCTTGAGAGAATTGGTTCAGGACAAGGAAGTAAGATTGGAATATGTGAATACTAAAGAACAGATTGCAGACGTATTCACAAAACCTTTACCTAAGGATGCATTCTTGTATCTTAGAGGGAAGCTAGGGGTGATTCCCCTAACTGAGGCTCACTAAATCAAATATTAGCGATGCATCAATCAAGCTACAGTGAAGATCTAACATGTTGATATAGATTGTCAGAGCTTATTGCATATGAATCAGTACATCAGGTACATTACAACTTCATTGGATGGAGTATTTGGCATTGGATGCCAAAGAGAGAGATATTATTTGATGTCATTCCAAATAAATTATTGAGGGAGAGATTATTAAGGGAGAAATTAGTATGACATGGAGAAATTTTATCAGAAACAAAGATTGATGTAAGAGGGAGAAATCTATATTTCAGTTATTGTGAAGACATAAGGAGTTTTTTGGATGAGAATCATAATGAAGGTAAGGACATTACTAATTTTATTCTTTTTTCTGTTTCTCTAAAATTCTTTGTTTAATGACATGTTGTGTTGCCATCAATGCCAAAGAGGGAGATTGTTGAAGACAATTATTTAATTGTGTATTTTCATTGATATTACACAAATGTATACATATACAAATGCAGTGATTTGTTGTATTAACCTATCTCTGTCAGTTAATGAAGGAAGTTCTTTATTAACTGAGTTCTCTCAAGAAATATAGTTAGTTTGGTTTCAACCAAGTAATGCTCGAGCATCAAAGGATTACAGTGTCAACCGAGTTATGTATTTAGTGTTAGCCAACTAACAGTAGTTTACACTTTATGTTTAATTAGTTAATTGCAGCCGATAGACTTAAATTTTATTATTTAATTGGAAGGGTATTCATGCTGGCTTGACAAGGGTCATGAAAAGCACCTTGAATGGGTTCCTGATCTTGATATGGCTTCCCCCCTATTCTATCCTTCTTTCCACTCTTGTTTAGCCTAATTTCTGCATTCTGAACTGCAGACTGGTGATTCTGGGCTTCAGGGTCAGGGTCAACCTTTTAGGTCTATGTCGACCTCAACCCTAACCTAGGTCAGGGTCAACCTTGACCCTAACCTAGGTCAAGGTCAACCTCAACCTTGACTGATGCAGCAGTGGTCAGCGGAAGCCTCCAAACAATGAGCAATTTTGGTGAAAGTTGAACTCCCTAACACCCAATGTGAAAGGTCTAGTGTTGTTGTACTTATCACAAGTATCAAATAGGAAAACTGAAGGTTATCAAAACCTTACAAGACAATGGAACCTAATCACTAGGTCTGTCTAAGTCCCAACACCAATGATCAACAAGATATTAAGAGGTATTATCAACAAATTACAAGAGGTCTCTACAAGGAAAAGGTTACTTAGACCCCAAGAAGTGAGTACCAAGACCAGGGGTGACTAATGGATAAGGTCCTGGCATTTTTAGGTCTTATCTTATTAGTTCCAATGGTTCTTTCACCATTGAGCAACACACAAGGTCATGCTGCTGCACAAGCCTAGAAATCTGCTTGTAGCCCTTTCTAGGAGGAAATTTGGGCATAAGAAAAAATACTCCCAAATGAGGGGATAGTTTGGTCAGAGATTCTAATGCCTTTTAGGAAATTACAAAACATGTCTTAACACCAAGGGGTGGATAGGAGTGATGACTGCTTCTGTTGCAAGATTTAGACCAGACCAATATGCCTAATTAGGGCTCTAGTTACACTACAAGTACCATTTCCCCTATGCCAAAGCAAAAATTAACAATGTGAGAATGTGAGGGCATGTGAAATAACTCAAAATCCACGATTTTAGACCTTGGTGAATCTCCAACCGAGTTTTAGGATGACTGTCCTAATTCGCTGTGGGGTGCATGTATGGTGCCATACACCTAGGGCTTTGTGGAATTTTCAAACCACTGCAAATCCACTCTCCAAACCTACATAATATGAAAGTGCATTGAATTTAATTGAATTACACCAAGGGGCATCAATTTCCCATGGTGGAATGTGCCTAAACAATCAGACCCTATCACAATGCCTGATTTTAAGCCAAAAACTGGGCACAGTCACTAAAAACCCGATATCTTTCAAACCAGGGCTAATCAAACTATGAGACTAAGTGCATTGGGAAGATGATTCGATGCTTCAACCTTTGGAGTCACTAGTTCATCACCTGGTACCTGTACCTATTTTTACAACATTCTGAAACTCAAAATCTGCAGAGAAAGTTGGTTATTTTATTGATTTAAATGCCAAATTACATGTTGTATCCTATCACCCGCCTGTGAGGGCTTATATAGGATGCTCCCAATGGTTAAAAGTGATTTTTAAAGTAATTAGCCATTTGGGAGGGTTGTTACAAGTTTTTGACAACATTTAGAAAGTTGCTTGAAAGTTGTTGACAACTTTTTAAGCAACTTTTGACAATTTTGCTATATTGCAAATCTAGTGACTAGAATTGGTCTTATCCTTAATTTGATGATCCCTAATGGATAAAAACAAAGAAAACATAAAAAATACCTAAGCCTAGGGTATTGGATCATAACTGACCAATAGTTAGACCAAGGGCTCATAAAATGCCAACTTGGGACTATGGTCTTACAATGAGATCCCAATACTAATTCCTATCCTAAGCATGACTAGAGGTCTCAAGTGTCTTAGTTTGAAACCTTAGAATTCATGAGAATGTCTGGTGAATCTGGAGTAGGAGTGGGTGCTCCTGCACCATACTCCCTTTGAACTTGAAAACTCAAGTCACTACTTGAGTATAGCTGCACTACCGAGATCCCATGTTGTTGTATCTGCTCCTCGGTCAGCCATGTAGCATCAATCTGTGGTAGGCCCTTCCATCTTACCAAGTACTGCATGTACTTCCTTGATCTGGTCTTCTTGAGGAGTTTGGAGTCCAAAATTTCTGCAATCTCCACTGGTTTTCTTGGTGGAAGATCAGTGACATAGTCCTCATTTGCAATGCTTGTGTCCTTACCTTGTTCATTGCTTGAACCTGCTAGAATTTTGTATGGTGTGAGGTCTGCAATGTTAAAGATTGGAGAGATCTGCAATGTTGGAGGAAGGGATATTTCATAGGCATTGTCACCTATTTTTTTCAGTATGCTGCAGGGGCCTACTTTCTTCATTTGCAGCTTGGAATATCTACCCTTTGGTAGTCTCTCCTTCCTTAGGAATGCCCAAACTCTGTCCCCTATTT
>MU226668.1:232763-245271 GCA_018584345.1 Thuja plicata
ATGCATGGAAAATAGCCTACCGATCCTTTCAATCTAAAATCTATCACCAATTTTAGTTTTAACCAAGTTGGGAGTTTAATATGCCTCTAGTATCACTTCTCTTAACTTAGAATTTATATTAGATAACCAATCATCTAGTTCACTTGGATTCTGAGTAAGAAAAAGAAAAAAAGAAAAAAAGAAAAAAATGAGATGTATTAAACTCTTACTGCCTTATGTGTATTATAAATATTTCTCAAATCATTGCAATCTAATAAGATATTAACATCTAATAGAAATAACTTATCAAACAACCTAACCTCTACTTTAAAGGGATCCACTCCAGGAGATGCTTTTGTGACCCAGTGGAGAACACACTGTATTGCATTGGATGGTAATTTCTTATCAAAATATTCATTAAAGGCAACAATATATATATATATATATATATATATATATATATATATATATATATATATATAACAAAAGATCATATTTAGTGTGATATATCTCAACCAACAATGTACAAGTCCTGGGATTCAACATCTAAGAAAAGCTATATCATGTGAACTGACTGAAAAGGGAAGAATCGAGAATGGCCTCATGATATATCATGCTGAATTTTGGATGCAGAGCACCTCAACCTAAAAAGAACAAGTTATGAGATACACCATCTATGCCAAGGTACATCCATAGTGTGACTGAAAAGGCTATAGTTAGACATAGTTTCAAAATTTAAATTATGTGCAACATACCACATTCTTAACTCAATTAACAAGGTACAATTCCTAGGATGTAGCATTTAAGAAAAACTTCTTGGCGTGAGGCATAATGTTTCTCACCCTTGAATCTAATTGATTGTTGTTTGATCATTTATTTATTCAAACTTTTCAACACTTGAGAGAACTCTTACTGTCTGGGTGTATCAAGGGTTTCCCTCCTTTTCTTCATCACCTCTTGTTTCTCTTCATTTTTATGTATTTTGTTTCTATAATTTAAGTTGGGAAGCATCACTTTGTTGAAATTACATATTATCATTTTTTTCATGAATACGACACCAAATTATCTAAGCTAATAGAACAGTAAATCTGATGACCAATCATTCATTAGCCCTTAGATTTAGAAGCTTAAACCCTTGATATCATTAATATGTAACCACAAGCATAGTAGTAGAAAATTGAGTAACATAGCTATATCTGTAGCTTTAACGTTGGAACACCACTAAAGATGCCTTTCTTATCAACTATTTTCCTTAATAAATAATGAATATTTTGATCTGACATGCAATGAGAGTGCCACTAATTAAGTACGATGCAATAATTATACACTAGAAATCTAGCAAACTAAGAAAAAAAGGAATCCAGGATTGTTGTAAGTGTAGTTCTAGGATTGTTGTAAAATAATAGTCCACTGTTGGGACTTGAAAATGGAATGGTGTCTCTAGGAACACTATAAACTAAGTGATTGGACATTGAACAAGTTGGGAGGAACTATCTTATGTAACAAGGGATTCAGAGGCTTGTATTGTGAAAGGAAGTGCAGACAATCCTATTGAAGGATTAAGTGAAATTGAGAACATTATCAAATTGTAGAAGAGGGAAAGCCAACTATACTTATTGTTGTGTACACTCTGCACCACTTTGCAACTGAGGGTACAATTGCTAGTATTACACAGAGAGGTACATAGTATTAACTTAGGAGGCATTGCCAACATCTGCAAGCCATGGAATTTTGAACTGAAGATTTACAAGGATAAAAAAATTATAGTCTATTACAATGATAGATCTAATCCATCTTCTAACAAAAAAAATTCATAGTAGACCAGTTTGACATATTCATACTATGCTAAATTTGATTTGCAGATATTACCTTTTTATATAGATTTCTCAACCATCTTATTCAACCATGGATATGCAGAATCAACATAGATAGAAAAGTAAGTTTCACTATATATTTACCTGGCTATGACTATAGGCTCTAGTAGCTCTTCCTAGAATTCCATCTAGGATTTTCCAAGCCCTACTAATAGAATCAGAACTGTAACAACAATTGTTAGTATCTTAAGAACAATGAAGCACTAATGGATATCTCGTAAATGAAGCAATTACAATTAACTTCATAAATATCTCGTCAAGTAGTATTTTTTTTAGATTTTGTTGAATATTCCATTAGTTTAAGAGGCATTCATATAATAATTTTCAAAGTAAAACAAATATAGTCTGCTTTTATTCAAATTTAATTTTTCTTGTCATCCCTTTACTCATGGGAAATGAAAATGTTGCAAAACTTCTTATTCAGTTTGATTGCTCCACCATGCTATTGTGATTGACCCATCAAGCTACAAATTTTGATTTGTTTATCAGTATGGTTTTTATCTATGCTTTATGCATGTATCTAATCCATAGCTGAGATTTTAAATTTTTCTAGATTAGAAGCTTAAATATAGTTTTCTTTCATCATGTCTCTGAATTTGTTGCACTTGTATGAAGCAGTTTTAGACACGTCTCTTAAAATTTATGCTCTTACTCCTCTATGCCCTCCACGTTATATATGGCCTCTACATCATAGTTGCATGGAGATAGATATGAATACAGTATCATATATCGATGTGGAAAATTTTAAAGACACTAATACAGATAGGGTGGTTATAAAAATACAGATATTCAATTATTTATACATGTAAGATACCAAAGGCATAGAACACAATACTAAAAGTACTTATTTTTAAATATTTTGGTTTAATATTTCTAGAATATAAATTCATTAATAGAAAAGTCTTTAGAAACTTTCATACAAATGCAATTGGAAGATGTATCCAAGGAAGACTGGGAAATTTTATCTAAACTAGGACATGTCAGTGATAAAAGTATTTGGTTATGTTGGGTCCATCCAATCATGTTGTAACATGATTTAGGGGCTTGGGAACATTTAGTAACATTATATGTGTGTCCAAGAGAATTAGGGAAGATAGGAAACTCATTTAATGTGTCTAAAGGTGATTATCTTAGAGGTTGGGAATGACTATCATAGGGACAATAAATGTGGCATTGTCTGATTTATAAAGTAAGAAGACTGAGCTTGTAATATAATATTACAACCTACTGATAATGGACGAGAGAAACCTCTCCTAATACCTATGATTAGAGTAAAAATCCATCGCCTAAAACAAACAGGTTGAATTAATTTAGCTTTAAGAGAAACTTTAGCCACACCAACATTATGAACATTGTCCACCAAAATAGAAACTTGAAATCAGATGAAATTGAAATTCATAGTTGAATTCATGGCATGTATAGTTGAAGTTTGGATGTAGTTTTTGCATATTTACAAACTCATTCATGGACTCAGGATGTGGATGGACCCAATAACCTACCTATATATTTTGCATTTACATGTGAAAGAAGTGGTTCAAGGTTGAAGATGTGAAACTAAAATTGACTTGATGTGAACCATCCAAGATCACAGAACAGATTACTAAGAATCCCTATAAACTGGATGCATCAAATTACATCGTAATCAACTCAGTAGTTAACACAAAAATGTTGGACCATTCCATAAATTTATGTTGAATTATGAAGATAGTTTGATAGAGTACCAATAAAAAATATAATGCTACACCAAAAAACTGCAGAGGAGGTCATGTACGAACATACCAGAAGCCCAATTGGGCATTGCATTTGTATATCCTATGAGGTCAATGAATTGTTGAGCCACATATAATGGAATGATCCTGCAAATTAGAAGTCCAGAGATCCCCCAACAAAAACAATCCATATTTGTTCATCAATAGACCTGCAGGAGCCAAGCCTTCATTTCTTAAATGCATGTAAAAAGAATAGTAGCCTTACAAATCTGTGTTTGAATTAAACATAACAATGTCAGTAGTATAAAGAATATTATCCCCTTAGAGTAAATCTGATTTGTAGAATTCCATCATATGAATATTAGATGAAAATATATTAATTAAATTTTAACGTCAAATTATCTCCAAGATCAAACATGTCACATGTAATGCAAGAAACAACAATAATACTATTTGATACCAAGGATAGTAAATGTCTTCCCAGTTCCAGTTTGTCCATATGCAAAAATTTAAAATTGCAATATGTTTAATTGAGACATAAAATGCAAAAATGCTAGATGTATATAGCGAATTCTTCTTTTGATTTTGCTTATGTAGTACTTCAATTGGATCAGCCTCATGTGTTATCTTGTTATTTCTTCACATCTTTCTTGTTTTATTGACATTAGATTTGTTAAGAACTGAAGCTTATGTTAAAAGTGATCTACCTGTTTATTATGACACCCTTCTATATCTACTCAATTTGCTGAAATTTTATTGGTCTTCACAATGGGATGGGGTCATCCATACTTAGTATCCTCTTGTTCCAACCTTCTATTGTGCTATATACCTCATAACCACTCTTAGGCAGAGAATGGTTTGTCTGGGATTGAATAAATGCATTGTTGAAATGCCTTATTTTAGCTGTTGAGCTGTGATTTCTACAAATTTAAAAGAATTACAAATGCATGGTTCAAATATTTTCTTGTAAAATGTAATTTCAGTATCAATATCTCTCTTTTTTTGTAAGAAACTAGTTAATATAACAAGATTTTAATTGTAACATGCAATTCCAATTATTAGGACTTGCAAGGTTTAGACATGATAGCAAAAATGAGGGTCAACTTAACTCACTGTTTGGATCGGGTTGTAGTTCTCATCATATTGTTGGGACTTGAACTTGGCAAAAAATTGGCAAGCTAATTTCTTTTGACTAAGATTTGGACTTGGTGGAGAAACTGAATCAAAACTCAGAAATTAAAAAAAAAAGTATACAAAAATGTTTACTGGTTTTTTGAAAAAATTTAGGTTGATTTCCTGTGTTTTTGGCAGATACAGGCGAGTCAAGTCTATAGACTTGATGAGTCTGATTTAGACTTGGCTCCACAAGTTCTTGTTGATCCATAACAAGATTCTCTTGAATTTCTCATTTTAGTACTTAAAGGTTTACCTTGTGGATCTACTTTATAGACTTGCATGCAAGCACAAATCTTCCTGCTACTTTTCACCTAAAGTTCACTAAATTCTTTCCACACTATATTTCATTTGATGAAGTGTTTATTTTTAGGGAAGGTGGCATGAAATATTTTATTCAATTAAGGTTTATGTAGCTTTAAAAGTTTGAACTATATTGTATCATTTAACAATCAAGGCACTATCCATTTCTTGTTTCATTTGGTGGTCTTGATGTTTTATACACTGTGTCAAGCTTTGTGGTCAACATTTCCTTCAGATGGCTTTCATCCATCCAAATGGTATTGAATGGTCACCTTATTGAGTTATTTCCCATAGATTATAATTATGTATCCTAAGTCAAAATAGTTGATTTGCAATCCATACAAACCATGTTTTTACTTGAGGGTCAATCTTCAATGCAGTTGGGTCTAGTCTCTATTGATCATAATACCTAACAAATCACATTAGTCATACACACAATGTCATGCTACTTGTCAACCTTATGAAATTATTCTTTCATCTGAGGATTTTAGTTTACTCATTCATTTTCTAAGTACCATATCCCTGAATTGTGTCAGCAAAACTGAAATGGCAACAAGTGCAGTGTCGGAAAAAACATCCACTACCAGAATAACAATAGTTACAAATGAGTTGTTTCTTAATTATATTCACTTCTTTGCTTGAAATGACAATAAAAAGGAGTTTCAACTGAAATATTTACAAATATTATAGCATTTGTAAATAAAATTTACCTTGATTGTCTTGTGTGGTAAAACTTGAATCAAATCTGAAGACCTTTTTGGGAGCCCCATTCTCCCGTATGCTAATCTCGCAGTCTTTGGTAGTAGCAAACTCTGCTAGAGAAACAACTCCTTGAATGATCTCTTCAACACTCAATGGGCGACACCTACAGAAGACTCTAATGTTTCCTGGAGAGAAACAAAAGTAACGATGACTTCAACATTTGCCCCAAGGACCTAATTGTTTTCATGTAGATAGTAAGAAACATGAAACTGTTTACATGCCTTTGAGCTCCAACAATTTGTTATAGAGTTGTTTCCATTCGTTACATTCTTCTACAAACTTTTTTTTTAGTTCAAAAAACTAGACTTTTAGTTCTTCGTGCTGATCAATTGCAAAATAAAAAATGATATAAATAGCAGTTCCTTGAAGTTTTGAGATGAAAGGTTAAAAATAGTTCAAACATTTTAAAAATTACGTAGAGCTTGCGCAGCAGAAGTCAATCTACCCATATCACAAATGATGAGACATAATAATTGGCCTCTTTTGTTACTTTAATACATTCACTCTTCAACATCTTCTATCCCCAGAAACAATTCAAAATCATGCTCATATTGCACAGTTGGTGCATAGAGAAAAATAACTTTTCGATGATACATAGTTCGTGGTTTGTGGTTATGTGAGGAGAAATGTATTAAAGATGTGGACATTGAATAAAAGTCCCAAATATGCATCAATGTTGTATGCAAAAATCAAATTCAGAATTGGAAAATGAAGCCATGGAGTGAGAAAATTTAAAAAAGCCTCAAGTGACTAGGGAACCTCCTGTCTATAGAGGAAGCAAATTAGGAAGCTAATTTTTTGGCCAATAAGGGTGTTACTCATGCTGATATGGAAACAATAGAAGATTCCCAATGCATTGGGTGGACTCATAAGGGATAATCAAGGTTGATTGTACAAAACTATAAGCTAATCATGAGGGAGTGGATGTTGTTCCTTGGATGGTGACTGCTAGATGAGATGCATCGTGCTCAAAAGGGGTAGGATTTGGAAAGATTGTTATCAATTGGATTCTCTGAGCACGACGTTAAGATATGAAAGTTAAAAATGTTCTTTCTATAGCATGTCTACTAAGATCACAATGCTAGAGGGCTTCCTTACTGAGGAATTCTGAACAAGGACATACATCAAATTGTTAGTTGTATCTGAATCATGAAATTCTCCTGGTATGGTTGAAGTATTGGTATTTTGAGATTTTCTTTGGTTGTGTAGGTTGATAGTGGTGATTAGCGTTGTTAGTGGTGGTTGGTTCTGGATGGAAGCATTAGAAATTTTACAAAAAGCATTAGACATTTTGATGGCCAATGCAGTCTTATCTTTAGAATAGTGGGATGAGTGGTCACACTATCAGAGAGGGACAGTTTGGCAATCCAACTCACAGGGCTATTGACGATGTTAGATCCAGAATATTCAATGTTTGGCTACTTAAGGAGGTGTTTTGTGTCTTCTAGTTATGCATAATAGTGCCCATGGATGGCTGAGGTTTTATGGCATTGAGTGCCACTATCCTGAGGAAGATGTGGTAACACAAGTTAAAAGACTCTTCAAGACTTGTGATTAGAAGGATACTGTCAATGCTATCAATGTAATCGGTGAGCAAGCTCTATGGGGTCTGAGTCACATCTATGATGGATTGATGTATACAAAGTGTTTGAGAACATGATTCAAATCATGGGAAGGAACTCTTGGGACCTTGTCTTGTTGAACTCTATACCTGGAGGTGAGACAACAATTAGGAGAGAATGCAAAGGAGATGGAAATTTTCTCAGCTCATGGTCTTATTGTTGAGATTTTTGATGCTACAGTGGCTGCAAAAGGAATTTGTGACTGGATAGGCTTTGGTATTATGAAGAAGGGTTTGAGAGGAACTATTTGGGAACCTTTGGCTACTTCATTAGGATGAATGGAGATCTACTATCCCCTGTCTGGATTGAAAGTTTCTATGAATTTTACTCTAGTATGATGTATGTAATGCAACTACGGGATTCCTAGGTTGAAGCCCACTTGATCTTCTATAATTTTATTTGAAAGGGAGTTGTCCCCTTGGCAGATTTACAAGAAAAATCCTACAAAAATATCTTTGCAAGTGATCTAAAATTTATATATAATTAAAAATATATGAGTTGATTATAAAAGGATTTATTGAACTATAACACGTCTCCAATATCCATAATGTTTGTTTGAATTTGGGGCATTAGCTGTTAAGATTACTGTGGAACAACAATGAAACAACCTTGATCCCTTGTAGAGTTATCAAGCTTTGTAAACCAGTCAATCGATTATAATGAAATTAACATGCTTTTATGCCTAAAAGAGCACGAAAGTTAAGAGAACAACTAAAATTTTTCAGTTTTAAATGAATGGTACCAACAACAAAAAATTGAGTGGGTGTGATTGAAACTAGAGATAAAAAAATTTGTGAATTTTGGATTCTTGTCAGTATTTGGCAAATCACTGCATATTGGTTGCCAACAGTCCAAAGGGTTAGTGAAGCCTGGGCACTTATACAGGTAGAAAGTTAAAAGTTGATTTTTGGGATGCAATGACCACTTTGTATATATAAATTTTGGGCACCACTAATTCTAGCAAGCTGCATTAGTTAACTATCACAGACATTCATGGCTTCAACAAAAACTGAATTCTCTGAGTTAAATTTCTCATGACTAGTCCATATTCTAAGTATTAAAAGTTTCCAAGTATATGCTTTCAGTGGGTATGTGGTACCTCTAAATCTGAGTGCACAAGAACATGGGTGTTTAAAAAAAAACATAACATAAACAGAACATAATAAATCGTTAATAGTTTTGAAACTGAGACTCCAAGATCTGTAACAGCCCAAATTTTTAGTTCACACAAAACTCAGTAATATGAAAATGTACATATAATAAAATTTAAAACATGAAAAAAATGTTAAATAGTATAAATAATAAAATTAGCTTTCACCCTAAAACAATACAATGTACATCATAAGATCATCTAATGGTTGATGTCCTTTGATGAGGTATTTCAAATGTATCAGATTATAATATTTATATCAGGGTTGCTACTTAATTTTTGGAGTCAAACTGATTGACACGAGTTTATTAATTATGATATTATAATAAGAATTCAACTGTCTAATTTTTTGAGTCAAACTTACTAACCCAGATTTCATGACTAAGAATGAATGGGTGACCTCCTAGAAAGCCATACTATGTTTTTGGGAGGTAACCCATTCATTCTCATAGAAGATAGGTTGTTTGAACCATTACTTATGAAATATGGATCACTTAGTTTCATTCAAAAGTTATACAAATAAATCCTATTGTTAATATCATAAGTTGATATTGTTAGTAATAACAGGGGTGAATCAATGGCCTCAAAAATTTATCCTTTAATCACTAACCACCAATCAAATAAATATCAGATTATTAAGTCCCTACAAGATGCATGCCATGAAATACTTATAATAATTAACTGTCTGTCGATTTACCTTGTCTGACCTTATTCTCCTTGATAACCGATAAGCAGTAAAACTTATTTACCAATACTCAGTAAATATGCAAAGTATACCAATCAATCCAGAAATGCACATGTGAAATGTAAAATAGTAAAGTAATAAACAATACACACATAACACATGGATTTTAAAGTGGAAACCTTGTTAACAAAAAAACCACTGGGACCGGTACCCCAAATTTTCACTCATCTGAAGTGAGCCATGTTAGGAGCCAACCCTGTTAAAGGCTACAAACACACTGTTAAGTGCAACCTTGTTAGAGGATTTTAATATGAGTCTATCACTTGATATATGGCATGTATATGCTACAAATATTGATCAACCTCTATGGGAAAAATAGGTATCTAGCATATCTGGTGCTACCTAACTACATTAGCCTCCTTCTTAGACTATGTGTCGGTATCGAGCACTCAATGCTATCTTCATGATAAAAAATTTGGCAATCTGTTAGGATATACCTCAATTATAGGAGAATATTAAGTCTTGCTCTGTTAAGAGACTTGATGCTTTAATGGTTAAACTGAAACATAATGACCTGTTTCTAATGCAACTTGAATTGTAAATTTTTAGATCTATTTAAGTACATTACCTCTCTGATCAATGTATCAATTCAATTCTTTGTGCTCCACACTTTTTGCTTTGTGATGCTATGCTTCACTGTTCGTCGGTGTCCATAGAATTCTTTAGCTCTCCTTCAGCTTGATTGATCAAGACTGTATGAAGTTATTCTTCATCAGTTTCTCTTCAGCATCCTCTTTCTATTCACTCCTCTTCCCGTGTATTTGATTTCTTACAGAAATGAATTATGCTTGTCTCTTATATAGACATGATATTCCTTGATTCTTGATTCTTGGCGTGAAAAAAAATCCACCCAATTTGATTTACAGCTTTAACTCCTGATTTATCTCGTAGTTATCTTCTTGCCAATTGTACAAATCTTCTTTAAATCAATTATTTAACTCTGGTCAAATAAAAAAAATAAAACAACCAGTTAAGTATATCCTTAAGCTCTGCCAGCTAGATATTTTGTCATTTTCTGAACTCTCTATTTTGTCGATCAACTCTGCAGTTAGTCATCGGTGATAACTGCCAGTTCTATCAGTGTGACTCCAGTTAGCTTCAGGATCTTCATCTCTCAGGTATCACTAGATTTTGCTTCATCGGGCAATACTGTCTTCTGCTTGTCGGGCATCACTGTGACTTTTTCTTTGTCTTTAACAATGGTGTGCACTCTGTCGGTGTTGTCTATCACTTAGTGAATACTTGACTTTTATGCATTGCTGAAAGTATAACCTTTGTTCCATTGATTCTCTGAATTCTTTGGCATTATGTACATGACCATACAGATGATATCAATTTGACATCAATGATAATACAAATCATTAACTAATTTAATGCCTTGCATTATCTTCAACTTAACATTATCAAACATTCAATCAGTTACATGTCATCAATCTCTCCCTTTGGCATTGATGGAAACATACTATATTATCACCCTATACTATTTCTAATACAATATGAAATATAACAGTTGAGATTCATCAGATTACCAAACAATTTGTTTTGATAACTGATAAAAATTTCTGACCGCCAGTAATCTCTTTGTTAGCTTAGATTTGATTCTTGTAGCTTTCTGTGTTTCTTGTTTTGATGTGTTGCATCCTTCCCTTGTGTCAATTTATCTCTTTTGACTGTTCTTCTTCTTTGATATCTCTGTCATTTTTCAACAAATCTCCCTAGGGATATGATCTCTCCCTGTTGGAGTAATCTAATAATGGATAATATTTCTTATTTTTCTGAAGACTGTGATAATATGGAAACTTTCTCTCCCTTTGACAACAATGCCAAACAAATATCTCATAGATATCTAACATTAATGTCAAGTGATCTTTTCTCTTGATCCATAATATATTCCCTGAATTTCCCTTATCCATCAGCAATACATCAATATGATCTGGTGCTCGGTTATGATATATACCTTTTTGTATATAGATGTAGCTTTGAAGTTCATCTTGTTGCTTGCATCAACATGAATGATATTCTGATAATATATAGTTTGATGCAGCCTTCATTCTTTTACTGATTGGTAGACAAGGGTTTGACCCCTAGTCCCTTTCTCAAGTACTCAAATATATCCTTGGGCAGTGGCTTGGTGAAGATATCAGCCAATTGTTCTTTAGATTGCACGTACTCAAGTATCACATCTTTTTCTTGAACTTGTTCTCTTAAATAATGATACTTGATTGCAATGTGTTTAGTCTTGGAATGCAAGACTGGATTCTTGGAAATGTTTATTGCACTGGTGTTATCACAATAGATAATCACTGGTTTTGAGATCTTCATATGCATACCTTCCAGCAATTGTTTGATCCATGCAATATTTGAGCAGTTTGCAGCAGCAACAACATATTCTACTTCTGTAGTAGACTGTGAGATGCATCCTTGCTTCTTGCTAATCCATGTGACAAGTATGTCACCCATAAAGAATGCTCCTCTAGTTGTGCTCTTCCGTTCATCAAGATTTCTAGCCCAATCAGTGTCGGTAAACACCTTAAGTTCAAATTTTCCTTCTCTTCTATACCATAAGCCAAATTCCTCAGTATTCTTCAGATATCTTAGAATTCTTTTCACAGCAGTCATATGTGATTCCCTGGGGTTAGCAGAAAATCTAGCAACAATTCTTACTGCATGTGCAATATCTGGTCTAGTATATACAACATACATGAGTTTTCCTATCATCGATCTGTACAAAGTCTGATTTACCTATGTTGTCTTGTCTTCCTTTGTCAACTTACTTCTAGTGGCCATCGATGTTCCAACTGGATTGGAATCTTCCATATTGAATATTTTCAGGACCTCTTTGATGTGTTTGGACTGTGTAATGAAAATACCTTCACTTTGTTGAATGATCTATAGACCAAGAAAGAAATTGATCTCACCAAACATAGACATCTCAAACTCTTTGCTTATCTCATTAGCAAATGATTTGCATAGCATATCATTGCCTCCAAATATGATGTCATCAACAAATATTTCAGCAATCAAAGTGTTAGCATCTGTATCCTTTTTCAAATAAAGATTACTATTTTCACTAGTCCTTATGAATCCAATACTTATTAGATAGGAATGAAGTCGATCATACCAGGCTCTGGGAGCTTGTTTTAATCCATACAAGGCTTTGTGAAGTCTACATACCATGTTCCTCTTGTCTG
>MU226668.1:257550-300045 GCA_018584345.1 Thuja plicata
TTGATAGTCTAAATATATGTGTTTTCATGTTTTATGTATGAATCCTCTAGTGTCAAATTCCTTAGAAATCACATGGGGCCTCTTGTGTTATCTAATAAAGTTTGAGGGTTTCATTTGGATGTAAAAATGAAAGAATTTGAATTTTATCTTATAGACAGAAAATGGGACAAACTAGTGGCAAATAGTGGCCAGAATAATGCTCGCACAATAAGTCTATTGGCGAACACACATTATTGGTGAAATACAACTTCTAAAAATATAAGTATATGATATTATAAATATTAATGTGTAAAGGAGTATTAATCATTCATTTAGTCATTTTTATTATAAGGGTGATTATTTATTTAGTCATTTATATGGTCATTTATTTAATCATTTATTTGGTCATTTTACCCGATGACCAAATTGGTCATTTATTTAGTCATTTTACCCGATGACCAAATTGGTCATTTATTTAGTCATTTTAGTTGTGATTTTACCCGATGACCAAATTGGTCATTTATTTAGTCATCTATATTTGTGAATTGCAAAAAAATGGTAGATCATGATTAGTTTTAGTCACGTGACTAAAACTTTTAGTCACATGACAAAAATTTTTAGTCACCTGGTCATTTATTTACCAAAGTCTACTAGTGTGAACTTCTTGAAATTAAAATGGATAATTTGTAAGATAAAAAAGAGAGAAAAGCTTAAACAACTAGAACTTGATTTTTGTTGTTCAAGGAATAAAAAATCTAAGAGATTAAAATTCTTACTTTTTTAGACCTCAAAAATAAATAAAAAATCCATATCTTATAAAAATATATGTAAGATAAACAATGAAGTGGAGCGACTTCAATATAAATAAGATAATTTGTAAGATAAGAAAGGACCAAAGCTTAAATAATTAATACTTGATATTTATTATTTGAAATCTAAAAAATCTAAAAAATTAATATATTGTTTTTTATTCATAACAAATCAACATGTTTGTCGGTTGATACTTCCCCTATAAGTCACCATCATCCACTTTTGTTCTTGTTTAGAAACCTCACGAGCACATGAAGGGTATAAATCCATAAGAGGAGTCTTATCCCTTAGAGCAGCAAGTGTACAATCCTTAATTTTATGCTTTGCAGACTCAGAATGAAAACATGTGTTTGGAAATTTTAGATAGATCACATGTTCGGCATCATGAAGACCTACTATCTAAATTTCAATCATGTATATAACATCATGAAAGAGATCCACCTCAACACATACCCATTTATAGGGTTGAGTATGATAGAAATGGTTGAGTTCAACATAAATAACCTTTATGAATGAGGAAGTACTATTTGAAAGACAATGCCAATGTGGTAACAAAAGACCAAGAAAATCTACCCAAATAGGAATATGTAGTTTCTTGTCACCGAAGATAGAAAATTAACAAGACCAAGGTTTTAAAAAAGTAAAGATGACTTGACATGAAATGGAAAATTTGAAAGATATCCTAAATATGGCTAACATTAGTAACTTGGAAAAGAAAAACCTTTTGGTGAGGTTTTGGATGTTGTCAAGGTGGATTTCATAAGAGACCTATCCTTAGCAACCCAATCCCAAAGCATGCTTTCACGAGGGATCCTCCCAACAAAATAACCTATAAGATTGCATTTTACTAACCATTGACATGTAGAATGAAATCCCATAATGGGTAGAACCACATCCATGGGGTTATTAGAATGCATACCTCATAATCAAGAAGACAAAAACAAATCAAGTTAAGAGTTAGTAAACTTTATAAGAAGTTATGTAAAGTCTTTGAAATTTCATGAGCTTCTTGATTACTAACTCTACTAGATTTACTTGAAAGTATAGTGTAAGAGAAGAAAATCTATCCTAAAAGAAGATAATACGATGAAGGAGATAGAATGAATAAATAAAACCTTTTTTTTATAAAAAGAATATGGTGAATGTAACACCCTATTGATTATCTTAGTGTACATAATCTTAGATCCTAGTTAAATGTTAGTTATTTTCAGAAGCAATAAACAAGGGGACCCTTACCTTAAAAATATGAGATGTTGTTTCTCATGTGCCTCCATCTTCTCCAACATCACAATTAACAACTTCTTCATCTTCATCCACATAGCCAAGAAATACATATTTTGGAAAAGGTAATGCACTCTTGGTTTCTACTACTCATGATAATGGTAGATGGCTTCTTCATTCTAGTACATCACACCATATTGCATCTTCTCTAGATATGTTTTCTAATTTTGAGCCTTGTATTTCACCTAACATTTTGATGGGTAAACATACATACATGAAGGTTTTTGGGAAATAATCTATTGATATGGTCGAGGGATCTTTCAATGATGTTCTATGTGTACCCTCCTTGAACACTAATCTCCTATCAATTTATCAAATTACCCATGGTGAACAAGGTAATATTGTGGAGTTCACTCTTAATCATTATTTATTAGAGATGTGGAGACTAGAAATATCATTTCTACAGGTGTGGACGATCATGCATCTAGACTGTATTCTTTCTCTCACTTTGCTTTGGATAATGGTGTTCCTTTAGATGATGTTCATATCCTTCCGCTGAGTAAAAATCATGTTTGTGAGGATAAGTTCAGTCATTTGAACCTTGGCATTCTTCAAAATATTGATGAACTTCCTCCTCCATCACCTGCTTCTTCATATTTGGAGATTGCTTCTTTTCAGTAGGTTGATCGTGGTATTCTAAATCTTACTATGTGGGATGAGTATTTAGCAAGTATTTCTAACTTGTTTTTGGAGTCTCATCTTGCAGATTTAGGAAACATGTTTGAGGGGTTTTCTCTCCTCTTTGGTTATAACACTATTGTTGACATGCATCTTTGGAGATTGATATTGATAAGTTTCCTCATTTACTTTCTTTATCACATTTTTTGGTTTATTTTGATCATGTGTATGTGGAGGCTTATTAATCTTGGAGACTCCTCAATTTTTAGAGGATCCTATTTGGAGACTTCCTTATTTTAGTTGGACATGGAGTTGTTTTCTCATCGTTTGATGGATTTATTTCTTTGCAAGGGGAGATGTGTTACTTGTAGTCATTGGATCATCTTTTGTGTGCACACAACCTTCATCAACATTGGAGATTCTTCAATATGGGGGTATGTTGTCTCCTTTATTCCTTCCTCTAGGGGGATATTTGATTGTATATATATAATGTATTTAGTCCTTGGGTGTGTGATTGAGTACTCCATCCATGCATCTTGTTTTTCTCTCTCTTTGGAGAGGAGTTTTCTTCATTTCTTTTCTTTGTGAGAGATTTCTATTTGTATTACATTTGCATTGTACATGGGTACCTAAAATGGCCTAGTTGTCGGGACCCATCTTGCATGTAGCTCATTTTGCGTAATAATCTTATTCCTAAGTTGCACTTAAGGGGGGTGGGTGGGTGTTTGAGTAAAATAATATTTACTTTTTTCTTAAGGTTACTTAGGCTAATTAATATTTAATAACCTAGATAGTTTCTTATTTTATTTTCAGGTAGTTGCATCTACCTGTCTTTGCTCTTGACTTCATAAGCAAGGCTATTGTAGATTGTAAATAATCTCAATACATTTTCATATTTTGGTTAAATAATTAGTCTCTTCATGAAGGTGTGTTTGGAAGCTGTGTTCCCAAGAATGGAGTTGTACTCCAACACTTTTCTTATTTTAACATGTAAGAAAAGAAGAAATTTTAAAAAAACCACACTTGGTGGTTATCCATAGGAAAAGTTTTGATAAGGTATATGATTATAAGCTAGTGGATCATCTTTTACCCTTTTGTCTACTTATGTAGACCTATCTCACCACTTCTCTTTTTAAAGGAGTGGTGATCCTCATATGTTCAATGAACAGAGAGGTTGAGCTACTTTAACTTAATATGGATAATTTGTAAGATCAAAAAAGACAACAAATATTAAACAACTAGCACTTGATATTTGTTATTCAAGGAATAAAAAATCTAAGTGATTACAACGCTTATTTTTTAGATCTAAAAAACCTAAATATGGTTCACATCTTATAATATATAATGTAAGATAAACAATGAAGTGGAGTGACTTCAATATAAATTAGATAATTTGTAGGATAACTAAGGACCAAAGCTTAAACAATCAATACTTGATATTTATTATTTGAAATTTAAAAAATCTAAAAAATTAATATATTATTTTTTTGATACATAACAAATCAACATGTTTGTTCATTGAGACATTTGTAGAAGATATCTCAACCTAGACTAGATAATTATGATGTTATATTTTCCCCAATCTACAATGTTTATTATTGTTATATCTAGATTTGATCATGAGATTTTTACCATCACAGAATCATATCCAAAAATGACCACTGTCATTATACTTTGAATAGATTTTTAAAAAAAAAAGAATATACTAATCAAACCTTTTTAAATAGATAAAAATAGTTAAAAAAATAAAACAATGTCCAATAATGGTGGAGAGACACTTGCTCCATGAGGGGTCACTCTCAAGTTGATGAGGGAGGAGCACAACCACTCATTCTATGCCAGCAAGGCAAATGCATTAAGGATGATGACAAGCACTACAAATTAGTGACACTCCATGCCTCCTGATCTCATAACCAATGTGATTGGGAAAATTACAACTCCAACTATAAATCTTGGTCATTGAATATTTGGACAAGGTTTGCATGGTTTGTAACTTGCACCTGTCACTATCATTTCTAGTCAGCAAGACATTTTAAAATTATTCTTTATTCACTCAATTTCATATTGCTGAAGCAAAACAATTTTTATTTACCTCACTAATTTGCCTTAGAGGCTTGTATTTTCTTCACTCATTGGATAACTCTAGTTAGGGTTTCTTTTATGCACAACACTAGATTAGGTCTTTATGTGGTCTCGTATAAGATTTATCCCACATTTTTCCAATGGAAAGCTTAATGCACTGCATTTAGTTCTTTATGTGATCATGATATCATAATTTAAGAATAATATCACTCTTTACATCGTTGTGGTCTCTTTGAATTTCTTTTCATTTACACACTCATATACACAATGCATGGAAAGGTTTGTAAAATTTGAAGTGCATGGTGATTCGATTGTTGGCATTAAAATTTAAGGTACAAGCCTCAAATGATTTTGCCTCTATCTTCATTGTTCAAAAGATTTCGCCACTATGTTCATTAATTTGGTTATATGGTGAAATCGTGGTTTGAATTTATTCTGAAGTGCCTTTTTATAGGATTTTTTCAAACCAACACAACTTTTACATGCAAAGTTCATTTTTGGCATTCAATATATCATCAAAAATCTCCTTTTGCCAACTTCATTGTGGTAGAGAAGTTGACTAGCTATATTGAGAAGAATATTGTTTAATCATGGATCAGTCTAAAGTTGTACTTCTAGTTCTCTATATAATTGTCACGAGTGGAAGTTGTAATAACATTGATGTTGCATAGAATAACATATGACTAAGATCTTAAACCCATAATAGGTGTTGTATAAAAGAGATTATGGTTTGATAGAGAGATGAAGCTCCTGGTACTCTTCATTTGCCCATTTCTCTTGATCTTCAAAATCATGTTGCATATTGTACACATCCCATTGAGTTTTGGACCACCTTGGAGAATCTCTTTGGTAGGCTAGACAAGATGATAAAATTTCATTTCGAGAATGAATTGATGAGCCTTTATCCAAGACATTTTGATCATATCCAATACTTCTTCACCAAAGTCAATTCTCTTCGCAAACAATTGTCTACATGTGGGGTTATAAAAAATGATGAAAAATTGATATTATTTATTCTATCTAAGCTTGGCCCTGATTATTTTGTATTTATTTTAGCATTTTATTCTACTATGGACGATCTAGGTAGCGCACATAAAATGCATTGTCTTGATGGTTTTGCAACACATCTCACAAGGGAACAAGAAAAGTTGGCACAAATGAGCACATTAACGCCTTTGAGTTCTCAAGAACTTACAAAGGAATCACATCCAAAGGATTCAAGTGACAAGGACAAGAAATAACATAAGGATTCTAAGTCTAATGAAATAAGGATCATCCTTATCAACTTAATCCTGAATCCAAGACATCTTCTCAAGAGGAATCATCCAAAGAAGAAGATCAAATGTGCTTATTGCAAAAGACAAGGACAAGATGAACATAAGTGTTTGGCTAAGAAGATTGATGAGATTTCACACATTCTTCAAAAGCACAATATCTCATTTCCTTCATCTGTATCTCCATCTTCTTCTTCAACATAACAATTAGCAAATTATTCATCTTCATCCACATAGTCAGGAAATAAATATTTTAGGAAAGGTAATGCATTCTTGTCTTCCACTACTCATGAGAATGGTAGATGAATTTTTGATTCTAGTGCATCACACCATTTGTCATCTTCTCTAGATATGTTTTCTAATTTTAAGCCTTGTAGTCCACCTAATATTGTGATGGGTAACAATACATACATGAAGGTTTGTGAGAATGGATCTATTGATATGGGTGAAGGATCTTTCAATGATGTTCTATGTGTACCCTCCTTGACCACTAATCTACTTTCAATTTATCAAATTACCCAGGGTGCATAAGGTAATATAGTGGAATTCACTCCCGATCATGTATTCATTAGGGATGTGGAGACTAGAAAGACCATTGCTACATGTGTGGTTGATCATGCATCTATAATTTATTCTCTCTCACTTTGTTTGTGATAATGGTGTTCCTTTGGATGATGTTCATAACCTTCCACCAAGGGTAAATCATGTTTATGAGGAGAAGTTTGGTCATTTGAACCTTAGTGTTCTTCAAACTATTGATGAACTTCCTCCTCCACCACCCATTTCTTCAAATTTGGAGATTGATTCTATTCAACAGGTTGATCATAGTATTCCATATCTTGCTATGTGGGATGAGTATTTGGCAGGTATTTTTGATTTGTTTGTGGAGTCTCATCTTGTAGATTTGGGAGACATATTTGAGGGGTTTTCTCTCCTCTTTTGTGATAGCACTATTTTTTATACATCTTTGGAGATTTATATTGATAAGTTTCCTCATTCACTTATTTTTTCACATTCCTTGCTTCAGTTGGATCATGAGTATGTGGAGGCTTATTTAAACTTGGAGACTCCTACTCAGTTTTCAGAGGTTCCTATTTGGATAATTACTTCCTCCTTTTAGTTGGACATGGAGTAACTTTCTCACCATTCGATGGATTTGTTTCTTCCTAAGAGGATATGTGTTGCTTGTAGGCATTGGATCATCTTTTGTGTGTGGACATCCATCATCAATATATGAGCTTCATCATTATGTGGGGGGGGGGGGGGGGCNGGCTACACCGTCTCCTTTCTTCCTTCTTATGGGGGGTATTTGATTGTATATATGATGTATTTAGTCCTTGGGGGGTGTGATTGAGTCCTCCATCCATGCATCTTGTTTTTTTCTCTCTTTTGGAGAGGAATTTTCTCCCATGCGGTTTTCTCTTTTTCTCTGCTTTGTGAGAGATTTCTATTTGCATTGTACATGGGTACCTAAAATGGCCTAGTTGTCAGGATCCATCTTGAATGTAGCTCATTTTGCATAATAATCTTCTTCCTAAGTTTCACTTAAGGGGGTGGGGGGTTGTTGGAACAAAATAATATTTACTCTTAGCTTAAGGTTACTTAGGCTAATTAATATTTAATAACCTAGGTAGTTTTTATTTTATTTTCAAGTAGTTGCATCTACTTGTTTGTGATCTTGCCTTTATAAGCAAGGCTATTATACATTGTAAATTATCTCAATACATTTTCATCTTTCCGTAAAATAATTAGTCTCTTTGTGAAGGTGTGTTCACAGGTTGTGTTCCTCACAATGGAGTTGTACTCCAACACTTGTCTTATTTTAACATGTAAGAAAAGAATGATTGTTTAAAAAAACCACACTTTGTGGTTATCAATAAGAAATTTTTTGATAAGGTATATGATTATGAACTAGTGACTCATATTTAACCCTTGTGTCTACTTATATAGACTTATCTTATCACTTATCTTTTTAAATGAGTGGTGGTCCTCATATATTCAATGGACAAAGAGGTTGAGCTACTTGAACTTAAAATGGATAATTTGTAAGATCGAAAAAGACAACAAAGCTTAAACAACTAGTACTTGATATTTGTTATTCAAGGAATAAAAAATCCAAGTGATTAAAATGCTTATTTTTTTAGACCTAAAAAAGCTAAATATGTTTCACATAATATATATTATGTAAGATAAATAATGAAGTGGAGTGACTTCAATATAAATTAGATAATTTGTCAGACAAATAAGGATCAAAGCTTAAACAACCAACTATTGGGCCCGGGGACAAGGACCAGATCCAACACTAAAAAGAAAACCACTTCCCAGTCCAAAGATCTCACCAGCTTAAAGGAGTCTATCCTGAACATCCAGAAGCAGCTGACGGATTCTGAAGAGCTCCTCAAGACGCTGGATTGAAAAGTGCTACTGGGTGATTTTTTGCTTTTGTCAGCTGTAAGGTTTCTCATTTTGTGTGTTCTTTTTTGGGGGTTAATTCTCTCTTTGTAATATATGGGGTTGTGCACTTGTTTTGTCACTGCCGTTTCTTGAGGCAGTTGTTGTTCTTTTGGCGCTCTTTTTGCTTTTGCCTTGCTTTCTTTTGTAAATTGTTCGGGGCCCCTTCAAAACCATGCAGTTACCTTAATAAAAAACACTTGATATTTATTATTTGAAATTTAAAATATCTAACAAATTAATATATTATTTTTTGAGACATAAAAAATCAGCATGTTTGTTGTTTGAGACATTTCTATAAGATATCTCGACCTAGATTGGATAATGATATTATATTTCCCTCAATCTACAATGTTTATTATTGTAGACATATCTTATCACTTCTCTTTTTAAAGGAGTGGCGGTCCTTATATATTCAATGAACAAAGAGATTGAACTACTTGAACTTAAAATGGATAATTTGTAAGATCAAAAAAGACAAAGCTTAAACAACTAGCACTTGATATTTGTTGTTCAAGGAATACAAAATCTAAGTGATTAAGATGTTTATATTTTTAGACCTAAAAAGCCCAAATATGTTTCACATCTTATAATATATATTATGTAAGATAAACAGTGAAGTGTAGTGACTTAGATAATTTGTAAGATAAACAAGGACCAAAGCTTAAACAATCAATACTTGATATTTATTATTCAAAATACAAAAATTCTAAATAATTAATATATTATTTTTGACAGACTAATTAATATATTAATTTTCGGAGGCATAACAAATCTACATAATCAATGTGTTTGTTGGTTGAGACATTTCTAGAAGATATCCGACCTAGATTGGATAATGATATTATATTTCTCCCAATCTATAATGTTTATTATCGTTGTTTCTAATTTTGATCATGAGATTTTTTACCATCACACAATCATATCCAAAAACAAGTCAATGATTTTTTCAAAAAAAGATGTACCAATCAAACCTTTTTAGATAAATCAAAAATAGTCCAATAATGGTAGAGATACACTTGCTACTAGGGGTCACTCTCAAGTAGAGAGTCCCCCCTTTGCTTTTCTTCTAGTGAGGATCTAAACGTGAGTGCATTGATGAGGGAGGAGATAAAATGGAGCTCTGCCACTCATTCCACGCCAGCGAGGCAAATGCGTTAAGGATGACGACAAGCGCTACAAATTAACGAGCACCGCAATCAACGACGCTGAGATGTCCACGTCATCACCGTCCACCCACGTCGCACATTTGTCACGACGACCATCCACTACACATGGATTCCTCGCCGACAGTTATCCGCCCACCTTTCTCTGACGTGGACCCACGGGACACTTTCCTTCAATCCCGATTCTCATCCTCATATAATGGCGACCTGGATTCCACTCGAAAAATTCATCCATCCAGCTCGCAGTATTCCAGAAATCTTTCCGGCTATGGATGACATCGGCAAAGGCGAAGGCAAATGCATTGACGACGACTGGAGCAATATCTTTAAGCTAAATCCGGTGATCGATCCAGTAATGGGATTCAAATATTGCCCTGCGCCTGTGCCTCTTCCATTGATGGAGAACAATCACTCGTTCGATGGAGTGATCCGCCCTAATTCGCCTCAGGCTCTTCAGCTTTGCACGGAAGGGTTAGGGTTTGAGAGCTCCGGTGAGACTGAAAACCCTAAAATTCAAGCCTTTAAGGGCGATGATAAGGAAGAGGGAGATTCTGTGGAGGAAATGGAAATGGAAATGGAACAGGAACAGGGGACTCCCAGGCGGCAGAGAGTGCCCTGCAATAAATTTCCGCCGCCGCTGCCATCGATTGCGCGCAACGGCCACGCAGGCTTTGTCTTTAAATCTTGCAAAAAAGACGGGAGATTTCTGTTGCAGGAAGTGAAGCTTCCTCCGCATGAAGTTCTCCGCGCATGGCGCGGCGAAGGTCGCCTCCAGTTGCATCTTGCGCATAATGACGACTTTGATGACGGGTAATGCACCGGAGAAAGGCAACGCAGAGTCATTTTTAGTGTTTTCTTTTGAAATTTATGTGCCATTGCATTAAAACAAAAGTCTCTTTTTTTTTTCCTTTTCTGCATAATTTCTCTCCTCTTTCTGCTATTGTACATCCGATCGGAAATTACAGGCATATTGTCTAAGTTTTTTTTCGAAGTCAGCCTTGAATTCTGCGATTTTTTCATTCTGCAAAATTATTTCGACTGTATTATAGGCATATATTCAAATTTGCACCTTGCGCATAATGACGACTTTGAAGAAGGGTAATACACAGGCGTAGGGCAACGCAGAGCCATTTTTAGCGTTTCTTTTGAAATTTATGTATCATTAAACAAAAATATTTCGCCTTTTCAAAATAATTTCTCTCCTCTTTCTGCAATTGTACATATGATCTGAAATTATAGGCATATCGTGTAAGATTATTTGTCGTCAACCTTGAATTTTGCGATTTTTTTCTTTCTGCAAAATTTTTTCGATTGTATTATAGGCATATATTCTAAATTACACCTTGCGCAGCGACACAGAGCCATTTTAGCGTTTTCTTTTGAAATTTATGTGTTATTTTAAAAAAGACATATTTTTTCCCCTTCTCTGCATAATTTCTCTCCTGTTTCTGCAATTGTACATCCGATCGGAAAATATAGGCATATTGTCGAAGTTTATTTGTCGCCAACCTTAAATTCTGCGATTTTTTTCATTCTGAAACATTATTTCGACTGTATTATAGGCATATATTCTAAATTACACCTTGCGCATATTGTCGAAGGGCAACGCAGAACCATTTTTAGCGTCTTCTTTTGAAATTTATGTGTGATTAAACAAAAATATCATCTTCTTCTTTTTTGCCCTTTCTGCATAATTTCTCTCTTCTTTCTGCTTTTGTAGTTCCGATCGAAAATTATAGGCTTATCGTCTAAAGTTTATATTGTCGTCAACCTTGAATTCTGCGATTTTTTCAGTTTGATAAATTATTTCGACTGTACTGTCACACCATTAATGGCGCCTCCGTTTATTCAGCGACTTTAATTTTGCGTGTTAACAGTATCACATTTTCTGCCACGTGCAAACTCTACATGTCTCCAACCGTGAGAGTGCTGAAAGCTGTTCTAATTATATATAGTTTGTTTGCAGAATTGGAATTTGACTCAAAATCTGATTATCTCAAAATAAGGTTTTGAAATTCTGGTTTTGTGTATTCGGAAGATAGTTTGGACTGTTTGGTTGACCTGGAAGATGACTAAGACAATCCATCTTCTGCGTTTGGTTGTCATTTTTGAAATTAGAATTAGATTTAAAACCGTTATAAAAAAAGTTGTCACATTTATAAAATATAAATCATTAAATGTCACCTTTATAAACTAAAATAATAATAGAAAAAAAATATAATTTGTAAATTAAAATAATAATAGGTAAAATATACTAAAGATTAATGTTTATTAAATAAAAAATTAATATACATAAAACTATAAAACATTAGGCCTGTTCATGGGTTTCAAAGGGTTAATCCTTCTCTTCGTAAGGTGAAATGTGGGTGGCAACCTCCAGACGAAGGATGGATAAAAATTAATTTCGACGGAGCAGCCAGAGGCAATCCAGGCACCTCCGGGTGCCACTGTATAGCACGAGATTATGAGGGCAACACAGTGGCTATTGCTGCAAGGAGGCTTCGTGACGGGACTAACAACGAAGCAGAATGTGAAGCCGTGAAAGAAGCTACCTTACTGGGAGCGAAGATGGGTTTTCAGAAGGTGCACTTGGAAGGCAATTCTGAAATCATCATTAATGGGATTAAGAAAGGCAGAATGGAGTCATGACATCTGGACAAACACATTCAACAGATATGGTGTTTTATTTATGTTGAAATTTGAAGATTTCTGGATTTCCCATGTATATCGGGAGGCAAATGTGGTGGCCGATTATTTGGCCAACTTGGGTGCAAATCGCCCCCATGGGAAAGAGGATGAAATATTTGAAGATTTCGGTCTTCTCAAGTTGGATTAACTTGATACCGATCTTCTCTCATACACCGAAAGAGGCATGTTTGAATTAATTCCCATGTTTTATAATTATGAGACTGCAAATCATCACATTCATTAAGACCACACGAAGGAAATTATTTCATGGCGTGTCTCCAGAACTTTCTTGGGAAGCATTTAAACTTGGAAAGGCCTCGACACAAATCACATAGTGCAGGGTTTTCAACAGAGCGAAAATCATGGAGGCTAACTTTGCTTTGGAATCAAGCAACCAGACACAGACTTACAAAGGGAACGTCACGGTTCGACGACTGAGAAACATCTTTCTATTTGATGGCCAGGCCTTCATGAGCTCAGTCATGGATTTCTTTGGCTCAGAATACCTGGATGACTATTGGAGAAGGCGGTCAAACCTCGACTTCGCCTCGCTTTTTGTTGCTCTGGACCTTTTGGTGGGGGACTCGAAGGAAGAGGTCCAAACAGTCGTGGAAGCCTGCATTGATCTGCAGTGGTTGGAGGTTTTTGAAGAAATTTTAAATAGGGCTGAGCTAGGTGTTGGGATGCACATGGGAACAGACCCATGGAGGAAAATTGGAGGAGGAGCGACGCCTCTGCAACCTCTACTCGTGTGGTCATCTGCAACCCCAAGGGAAGTTCATATACCGAAGGCCACAAAGGCATGACAAAATATAATCAAAATGCTGCAGGAGTATTCAGAGGAGCAGGAGGATGCAAAGAAGGTGCGCACAAAGACGACTCCCATCAAAAGTGTGAGACCACCCGGCGAGTTGTTGAGGCATCAACTGAGAAGGGGTGGAGGCGCGGCGATAGGGGCCAATGCAAGTGCAGACATATGGGTGGACACATCACTCCTCGGGGAGAAGAAAAAATGGGCTTCTGGTCATTCCTGGTCTTCAGTTGCAGACGATAGATCCATCCCAAATTTCACCAAGGAAGAATCCGACGCCTGGTTCAAAAAGTAAGATGGTGTGGTGGTCACGTGGCGGGAGTTTTCCATGGTTTTTGTGACTTGATGGTGTGCTGTATCAGGGGGTTGATATTTTAATGCATCCTTTTTGAGTATAGGGATTTAATATTCCCCCAATTTTGTATGTTCTCTTCCTTGGGATGTTTATATCCCCTAATCTCTTAGCACTATTGTGAAAGTCTAGATGTAGGGTAGGCAAGTTTGTAGGTTTGTAATATGGCAGCCATCCAAAAAACTGGCCTTATGATGTATTCCTTATCTTTATCAATATAAATGCTAAATGTTACCGATCAAAAAAAAAAAAACATTAAATAAATTTAAAACCTGTTTAATATTAAAAAGTAAATTAAAACTAACAAAATTAAATATATTTAACGCAGATATAACCAAAATAAAAACAAAACAAAACCCACTAAAATCAATGGCAGCGACTGAACAGTTTCCAGTGGCCTGTTCAGACTTACAGTTTGTTAGGCAGGGCAAGGAGATTCATAATCATATAATTAAAGCTGGGTTGGAAGTGGATTTATTTGTGGGCAGTGCTCTTGTGGACATGTATTCGAAATGTGGGATTATGGACAAAACGAATTAGATTTAAAACTATAATGGAAGCGACAAACACAGAGCTCCAGTGGCCGCGTGAACAAAGAGGCGACGAACATTAACAGTGCACAAAAAAATTTAGACAAACTTTTCCAGATTTTATTAAATTTTAAACACTGTCAAAACGGACGCTGCCGGACCCGACACCATATAAAATGCAACCTATAAAAAATGAATTCGGGTTTTATTATTTGAATTCCAACTATTTGAGTGGAAGTGGAACTTCCAGAAGTTCACCCAAAATGAGAATTCGAAAACACAAACCAGGTTTTTAATTTTGCAATCCAAATGGCGGATTCGGCTCGAAACTCAAAAATCCACTACCAATTCCACTCATATTCCCGCAAACAAACGGGGCCTTAGAATCTTCAGATCCGACAAATGAAAGGAAATACTAGAATTTGTAGAGTAGAAGTGGTAACTAGAACAAATCTGTCTATATAAGGAGGAGAGATGAGAGATTTTACCTACTAATAAAAAGCTTCACTTTAATATTAAGCTGTTATATATGTATCGGTAAATAGTTTATAATTGGATAATGTTTAAAAATAGTTAATATCCATATGTGGTGTGTTATAGATTCATTTTAGAAGGGTTTGAAGATATTTTAGAAAGTCTGGGTATATTTGTCATTTATAATTTGCTTATAGGAAATTTGGGCATATGTGCATTTTTCATTATAACTTGTGTCTTTGTTAAAACACAAATTCCAATATACATTGGATGTTGTGTGTGTGCGCGCACGCGTACGCGCGCATACATACATATATGTATGTATAGAAAATATGACAAAATCAATTTCAAGAATGATAATGTTTTTTGAAGGATTGTATTAGACTAACTCTCCATTCTCACGAAGGTTCCCAATAAGTAAAAAAAATATCACCCCTTCAAACACTTTACCTCAAAAATATCAATATCATTATAGCGTGACATTGCATTTGTATGTTTATAATTCCATTTTAAATTACAAAAATCTTAGAGATAAACTTGAACATCTATTGAACTTAAACATTACCATATGCTTCTAATTCCTTATCCAACTCTATTTGATGTTGAGGCACAATAAAATCCTTTCCATAATCACGCTCTTTGGTGTCCTTTAATTATGTGAAATAAGTTAACATAATCAAGAATTACATGCTCTTCATCATAAATTATGAATAGATTTTCGTCCTTAGTTTTTTTGTTAGTAAACACTAAAGCAAAACAAAAAAAAAATAAAAAAAATATCAACATATTTTGATCAACAAAAGTAAAGGAAAAAAGGTGTTCATATTGACATCATACTAACAAGTGTAAAATTGAGTTCCTACAATGACCATCCTTGCCACAAGAACACACATACCTCTGATGGAGCCATATATTATATAAATCTGTGAAGCCACAAATAATCTATTTCTGTATGGGACATGAGAAAAAGATTCAAAGCGCATTCAAAGAATGAAATAAGGGTGAAATCTTTAGAATTGGCTACGGAGAATAAAATATTAAAACAACATTTCATTAATCAACAATTTAAATTTCACAACCAAATCATTCTCAAAAGAGAAAAAATTAACTAAAATTATAAAACAATACTCAAAAGATATGTACATGAAGGAAATGTTGGAATTGGTTTCTGTTGTTGTTGTTGGCATTCATGTTTTGTCACTGATGTCAACATATGTTTCTATTGAGGCATAATATTCTGGCTATTACTGTTGCTTAGATGATTGACAGAAGTGTACATGTATTGTACGGTTTATTCAGAGCATGCGAAGATGAGGATGTGTACAGGGATGTGTTGTGATCTTATGTCTAAGTTCATTTGGATTAATGTTGCAGATGGCATATGTTACAGTTGTTTTAGTGAAGACTGGGTACTGGACAGTGATAGTGAATTGTGACAAAGTTAGTCTCTGAGTTTTGAGGATAACTTGTGTGTGATATCAATTCATGTTATGCGAGCTTGAGGAATTGCAGAAGACATGTTGAGGAATGTTTGTTATGATTCTTGGGTCGCAAGACTCTTGGTGACGTCAGTTGTGGCCTGTGTTCTAGAGAAGACCTTTTTGGGGCCACTTCATAAATGAAATGTGTATTATGGATGGCGAGCATAGATTACGAATCTTGGATTATAATTGATGAATTGTAATTGATGTTTACTTGTTATAGGTACCATTTGTATCTTAGCAAGGGGTTATTTAATTATTTATGCATAGGGGAAGTCTTAATTGGCCGACCTAATTTCTTATTGTAAACCTGTATAAAAGAAAGTTGTTTTCTTTTGTGGAAAGGGTGGTAACAACGAAGTGTGGAAGCTGCGAGCTTGTTTGTGCAAAGTCTACTGGATGTAGAGAAGAGGTTGTGATTAAGAGACTTCATCAGAACTAATCAAGAAAAGACAATTTCTATCAGACAGTTCATTGGATTATATATTTCATATACACTTGTATTTTAGACAGTAAGTCCTGAAGGTAGATTTAAGCTTCTTTAGGCAGTGTGCTTGGGCAGTGAGCCTATTTTTCTCTTGAATCCTAACAAGGTATGTCCTTTGACATGGACTATGTACCATAATGCATTATTAAGCTCCTAACGGGGCTAAATCTTTTATCGGGGATACTATACTCTCAGTCCACTATTTGTGGGTGTTAATTCCCATCGGGGTTTTACCTTTAACAGAGTTTCCTTGACAACAAAAGATTGTGTTATGGTGTTGCATTTACTGTGTTACCATTTGGATTATAGTTTTTTTTTATAAATTTTAATGTTTAATAATCTGTCTCACAACTAATTCACCCCCCCTCTCAGTTGTGTTGGTGGACTGTTATTCCTAACAATTGTTATCAGAGCTTCTAGTCCTTAGAAAGAAAGCTTAACAACTTGAGATGATCCTGAAAAATGGCATACTATAGGAAAGATAGTCCGAAGTTTGATCCTGAAAAATTTGACAGTTGGAAGAACAAGATGAGAACTCATTTGTTGTGTTTGTGAATTGACTATTGGATTATTACAAAGAAAGATGACCCGGTCAAGATTGAAGATGAACTGGATAAAGATATTGGCGAAGAAAACAAGTTGTTTTCTTATAACATAGTTGCAAGAGAAGCACTGATTAGTGCGCTATCTGAAGGTGAATTCATAGAGGTTAAAGATTTGGATTATGCACATAAAATTTGGTTAAGATTGGAAGCACTATATGAAGGAGATAAGTTTACTAAGTAGGCGAAGTTGCCGAACTGGAAGACAAGGATGGGAAATCTGAAAATGAAAGATGATGAGAATATTAGAGCATATGTACAGAGATCAAAAAAAATCTTAGATCTTTGACACCTATTTATAAAACTAAAGTGAAAACTATAGAGGAGATCATACCTTTGACGACGAACTTCAATAGAGAGATGTTGATTGCAAAATTAACTACTTTTGAGGCTGCAGAGCTGGGAGATTCATTACCTACGGTTGAGACAAAATTCAAGGTGACTGTGCATAATAATAAAAAGACTTTATCAGGGATTGTGAGCACCAACAGAAGTGACTTGCGAGAAGAGCTTGGTGAATATGCTAATGATTGGAAAAAGATACAGAAAGAAGAAAGGAAGTTAGATGAAATTGTGGCCCTGATCGCTAGAAGAGAAAAGAGAGTTAAGGGTAAGTTTGAAGGAATGTTACCTCTGAAATGTTTTTCATGCAATAAGATAGGTCATTTTGCAGCTAGATGTCCTACAAGGGTTCCTAAACATAAATCTAAGTTTTATAGACCTAAGTATTCCAAGGATAAGGAATGTTACTATGCTAGTGAAGGTGTTTTTGATGATGATGTTATTGATTATGATGAGATTGGATTTATTTCTATCAATGATGATGAACCTATTCATGAAGAGAAAGCCCTAGTGTCACATGTTGAAAAGAGATCTGAATGGGTCATAGATAGTGGTTGTTCACACCACATGGATGGTGATAGAAATAAATTTGTTAAGCTAACCAAGTATGATGGCGGTGTTGTGAGATTTGGTGACAACACTCCTAAGCTTATCATTGGAGTTGGATCTATTTATTTGGATGAAAAGAATAATACTGACGATGTGTCACATAAGCATAATTTGTTGAGTGTTGGACATCTGGTGGAAAAAGGTTATCGATTGAAGTTCATTGATGGGAAATGTTCTATTAGAAGAAAGTCAGGAGAATTGATCACATCTGGTACTAAGTCAAGAGGTAATGTATTTGAATTGAATATATCTGAGGCTTCTTGTTTTGTTGCGAAAGTTGATGACAATTTTTTATGGCATAGAATATTTTGTCATGTGAATTTTGATAATATTGTGAAGGCAAGTATGACTAATGTTGTTAGAGACCTACCAAAGATTGTGAAACCATCTAACACCATGAGTAGAGAATGTGTAATGGGGAAATAGACTAGAAGCATTTGTAAAAGAAAATATTACTCAATGAAAGGGAAGTTGGATCTGGCGCATATAGATCTATGTGGTCCTACAAGAGCGAGATCTTACTATGGTGAAAGGTATTTCATACTTTTTGTTGATGAATTTTCTAGGATGATGTGGGTTACATATCTTAGAGAGAAATTTGAAGCTTTTGACAAATTCAATTTATTCAAATAAAAATTTGAGAATGAATCAAGTTTAAAGATCAAATTTTTAAGATCAGATAGAGGTGGAGAGTTTACTTCAGATTTGTTCAGTACCTACTGCAAAGAGAATGGAATATACAGACATACATATGCTCCCAAGACACTACAACAGAATGGGATAGCATAGCGAAGAAACAAAACAATATTAGATGTTGCAAGAATTATGTTTTTGGAAGGAAATTTATCGCATGATCATTCGAGAGAAGTTGTTGGTACTATTGTTTATACTTTGAATAGAATTCAGATCAGAGAAGGTACAAGTAATACTCCTTATGAATTATGGTTTAATCATACTCCTACTGTGAATTATTTCAGAATATTTGGTAATAAATACTATATCAAAATAGATGATGAGATAGATAAGTTTGATGCTAGAAGTGATGAAGGAATCTTCCTTGGTTATTCCACTAAGAGAAAAGCTTATAAATGTTTTAATATTAGATTGAGGAAGATGATTGAAAGTGCTAATGTGAGGATTGATGAAAAGTTCCATATTTAGGAAAGAATACATGACTGTAACCAAACTACAAAGAATAAGTAGTTTACTGCAAATCAAGAATTACCTTTTGAGATTGATTGTGAGATCGAGGTATGTCAGGATGACTCAAATGATTCTAGTGAAATTCCTAAGACACTGAGGTATGTTAAGAAGAACCATCTCAAAAATCAAATTATTGGCAATGCAAATAAAGGCATGATGACAAGATCGAGATTAAGAGATGAAATTTGTTTGATTTCTCAAGTTGAACCAAAAACTACTAATGAGGCATGTAGAGATGAATCTTGGACTAAGGCTATGCAGGAAGAATTGGAACAGATAAAGAAAAATACACTTGGGACCTGGTTCCTAGACCTAAAGATAAGAATTTTATAGGGACTAAATAGGTTTTCATAAACAAGATGAATGAAGAAGGAATGGTTGTAAGAAATAAGGAAATACTAGTTTGTAAAGGCTACTCACAACAAGAAGACATAGACTTTGAAGAAATATTTTCTCTTGTTGTTACTTGAGGCTATAAGATTATTTCTTGCTTATGTTGCACACAAAGACTTCAAAGTATATTAGATGGATGTGAAATCTGCATTTATGAATGGAGATCTAGAGGAGGAAGTATATATTGAACAACCCGATGGATTTCCTCTGACAGATGATGAGAACATGGTTTGCAAGTTGAAGAAGACTTTGTATGGACTAAAACAAGCACCTAGAGAATAGTATGCTAGATTGGAAATGTATCTACTCCATCTTGGTTTTAGAAAAGGTAACGCAGACAGTAATTTGTACTTAAGAACTAGTGAAGATGAAATTTTAATAGTTGAAGTTTTTGTAGATGATCTCATTTTTGGAGGGAATGATGTAATGAGTAAAAATTTCTCAAAAGAAATAGAAAATGAATTTGAGATGTCGATGATTGGTGAGATGAAATTTTTCCTTGGGCTACAAATCAATCAGAACAAGAATGGTATTTTTATTTCTCAGACCAAGTATCTTAATAAAATCTTGAAAAAGTTTGGAATGGAAGATTGTAAACCAGTTGGAACACCTATGATTACTGGTCATAAGCTTACTACTGATGAATCTCAGAGTATTTTTTAGAAAAAGTACATATCTATGATTGGAGGCCTATAATTGAAGGCATTATATTTTTCCATTAGTATATACAAGGAAAAATATGATCTACACCATCGGTTTACACGACACGGACAAACAGGGCACAACACTACCCGACGCTAAGGTTACCCGATATTGCCGAGTTCAAAGCATCCTGACAAACACTATTCAGTGTTACCCGATGACAAAAAGAACAAAGGAACCCGATGAGTAACAACAGTGCAACCCAACGGAATAGAAAAGAGAGGAACCTGACAGATGAAGGGAACCCAATATTTAGTTCAACAAAGGAATGCCGAAAAACTTTCAGTTCAACCTGACGACCAAGAACTGACAGTCAGTTACATCCCGCAAAAGTGGATCTGACTTTCCACGTTAGATAAAACACTAAAGTTATTTATTTAGCTTCTTGATTTGTTTTAAATCCATTATGTGCGGAGGAATAAACGTAATTATTATTGTTTTAATTAGTTTAATTGATTTAAAACATGCAAACTAAAGATCAATGTCAAGTGGTAAACCTTGGATCTAGAGTTAACATTGTATGCGTGATTCTAGAATAGGTCAAAATACTTGTATAAATAGATGCTCAGTCTATTGTGAACATGTTGTTCAATGATGATTGTAGCCACTGAGAGCATCTAAGGATCAGACAAGAGAATTCATGCAGAAGGACATAAAAGGATCAAATCAATTTCAAGAACAGAACACGGGGTACCGACGAGCAAAGAAAGGTATTAATCAATCACTATAGGTGATATACTTATTATGAGAGATTTAATGGATCTCTGATAAAAAATTATAGATTGCATACACTCAGGTCAATCATATTATACTCATTCTAACAAGTGTAGTACACTTAAGAAATCCTTTCAAGAAAGGTGAACCTAATAGTCCTATTGTAAATATCTTAACTGAGTGCACACTTAAATCAGTGTTGCTAAAGCTCTTATCTGAGTAGATATTAATAGGTCTCCACTTTAATACTCCTAACAGGGTAGATCATCAGAAGTGATCAATTGTAAGCCTTTACCGGCTCCCTTCCATTCTGCAGATAGTGAAGTTTTATGGGTGCCATCCCCACCGCAATTTTTACTTCCTAACATGATTTTTCTGTGATATCATATCTTGTGTTATGTGTTTATTATTTTCATGAATGTTTCTATGAATGTTGCAAACAATTAAAGATTATGAATTAACATTACATGCATAAGAAAGAAGATCAGAAATGGTCGGTAATACAATAAATAATGATTGCTAATGATCAAAGGTGAAAAGAGTTAAAAGTTTTAGAGGTACTGATTCACCCCTCCCCTCTTAGTACTACTTCCCATTAATCCCAACAATTGGTATCAGAGCTAAGTCTCTGCTTGGAAAGCTTAAAGGCTTAAGAAAAGATCATACAATGGAGAAGAACAAACTTGATAAGAATATTGAAAACAAAAATCTTGAGATACAGATGTTCTATGAACAGTATAAAGAAGCAAGAGTCAAGATGAGAGAGCTGTTAGATAAGAGAAAATGTATGGCAATTCGGAGCATTGAAAAAGAATATCAAGAAGAAGATATTCCATATTTCTTTGAATCTTCAGGACCAAATACAAGTAATGCATTAGACACATCAGAAGAGAACATCACAAGTCTAAAGGAGATCAATCAACATCTGACAGAGAAAATAAAGATGTTGCAAATCGGTCAAGAGACCTAGATGGTAAGAATGATTGATGTGATGAGTTCTGCTAGACAAGCTGAAACAGAAAGAATACTTGCTATTGATGATAGAAGGAAGATTACAAAGAAACTACAAGAGAAGGAGTTAGAAACTCAAAGACATGATGAGCATCACCATGAGATTACAAATCAGATTATTCTTATGAGTCAAGAAGCAAACAAAATGAATATAGAACTCATTGAAAGAGGACATGCTATTGGTGAACTAAGAGAAGAGAATGAAAAACTAAAGCATGAGGTTAGAATTTAGTTACAACATAATGAAGTTATCAGAAATGCTAAGGAGAGAAATAAAAGAATGGATGATTTTCTTGAAGGACAACGAAGAGTCAACAACAACAACGGTTTAGGCTTTACCGAAAATAGAGAATCATCAAATCAAGCCAATCCAAAGAATGTCTATGAAAATCCAAAACCAAGAAATCTGACATGCAAACACTGTGGAAAGAAAGGGCACACATCAAATGTGTGTAGAGGAAAAATGAAAGGTATTCCTAAATCTACATCTTCATTCATAGGATTCTGTTATAAATGTAACAAGAATGGACATAAAACATATGAATGTAAGTCTAAGATGGATCAACCAAAGAAGAAAACCTACAAGGACAAATACTATCCTACATGCAAGATGAATGGGAACATAGGTAATAAATGTTGGAAAAAGAAAAGGCAAGCATGGAAGCCTAAAGGTCAAGAAACTTCCTATCAACCAAAGAGAACCGGTAATCAATTTGTATGGGACTACAATACTTGGACAAACTGTACAACATGTGGTAGATATGGTCACGTTGCTGCAAACTACATGAGGGCATAGACCAAAAGGTCTAGAGGCTGGTCAAACCCCAGAATGACATGCTTACACTATCACAAAGTTGGTCATCTCAAGAAAGACAACAAAGAACGAATGACAAAGACAAGAACATATCCCAATGCAAACAACATTAAAGATATCCGAAGGGCTAGAGACAAAATGTGGAGAAAATCTTCAAACAATGATGAAGCTGGACCAAGAAATGCAAATGGTGACATCCCATCCAATGGATCCAGTGACATCACCACCCCCACTTAAGAGAAATAAGTAAGTATGGAACTACACTACACCAAGTCATATTTTGCATTAGTTCCATTATACAAATTGATACATAGTCAAAATCTGCATAGATAAAGATGCATATTATGTTACTTGTTACAATTCTAAGAAAACAACCCAGTCGGTATACACATACTGAAAATCATCGGTGAATATAATGGATGAGTTGTCTACACTTACCAAGAATTGTTGGTCAACACATAAAATGGCTAAGTTGCTAATGTAACCTGACACTTGTTGGTAAGGAAGCAAAGTTGTAAAGTTGTCATGACAGAATACCAATATCCGTCGGTAAAAGAAAAAATTCTTAGTAGCCATCCCAAGCATCCTGACAACATCGATGATGATTTTGAAAGTCTTCCTGGTGAACTCTGTCTTCATGTCCCAACAATTTGTTAAGCATTTATGACATAATTAGGGCAAAAGTCTATAAATACTCGACGGGAGCACTTCATTTTGCACCCACGATTTGAAGAGAAAAAGCAGAGTGAAAATAGAGCAATTGAAGAGCATTCAGTAGAGCAACCTTGACTCGATCCAGTGCACCCGAAATAGATCATTCACCAGTTCACGGATCAAAGTAAGTACCAAGGGCACCGAAAGAACTCTGTTGTTATTTTTCAAGAAATCCCTAAATTTTCAAGAAAGCCCTAAAACTTGAAAAATGATGGCAACCACTTCAAGAACCGCTAAGATCAAGAGTGATAAGAATAATGTGGTTAAGTTAATCAAGAACAACAACCGAGTGGAGCCCAAATATAAGATATGCCCAGAGATCGCATCGCAACCCGATGAAACTGATGCATTTTCTAAGATTCCACCTAGGGTTTTGCTAATAAAGGACGTAAGGTCCTATATTCACTGTAAGATCACTGAAATAGGTGATCTGGAGATGGATGAAGATTACAAGAAGCTTTGTGATGTAGAAGGAAACCTAAAAGATGAAAATAAGTATCTACAAGTGAAGGGAATAACCCGTGCCCTATATTTCTTGAGGGACTTCAAAACCGACTGGATCAGATTGGTACTTAGCAGAATGCATGATCAGAAGTTGTGGTTGGATCAACCCAAAACAAATCACTAAGGATGTCCTTCATGCTGTCACTGGTTATCCAATAAAAGACAAGCCTAAGGGTCACAAGCATCCTTCCAAGCCAGAAGTTGAAAAACTTACAAAAGCTTAATGGGATAACAAAGGTCTCAAAGTGAACACCATCACCAATGAGGAACTGAGGTTCGGTGCATGTGTGATTGGTTACAAAATCTTTCAGGAAAGCAGGCTGAACAATATATCATCAACATCAGTAAGCACAACTTACAAAATAGTGACAAAGGGCATATAGATGGATCTATGTGAGATATTGTTGCAACAAGTTAATGAGAATATGAACACAATAAGGTCTACAAAGACTAACACATGTAAGTTAGGCTCACTTATCATGTGTGTATTTTTCTACTTTCAAGAATACTTTCCTTCAGTAGGAAATATAAAATGGGACACTACAAAGCCGGTGACACTACAAATTAGTGAACTAATTAAGTCACTAGGAGATAACTTTGAATCAGTTATGACTGCATACTTCCTTGAATTCAAGGAAAATATGATGGAAAGAACAAGGTTCCCTGAGCAACTGATTGAGAAACATAGGGATGAGATATGTTTTATGGTGGATACAAACTTTACCCACATAAAACCAGTTGTACCAAGGACAACTTGGTTAGCCCCACTTGATTATGAAATCAACATAGATCAAGCAACCAATGCTATTGATGCATTGATCAATGAGCCAATTGACAAAAAATAACCAAGGTTTGGAACTTATGAAGAGGCCAGGTCAAAGATAAAAAGAGGCCTAGAAATCAAAAAGACTGTCAATAAGAAGAATAAGATGGTTAAGAATATTAAAAAGATTTTATCTGTTAATGAGGATGAACAAGAGAAAACTGAGGAAACCAATGAGTAGGGCACCATCGGTGAAGGGAAAGATGAACAAAAATCAGACTCTAAGGCAATTGAGTCTGATACACCTCCACCTCTTACAAAGAAACAAAGGACAAGGAGCCAAACGGCTAAGACTGAAACCAAAATTCTTAAGAAAGGTCAAGTAAGGACCTATAAGAGGAAGCAACTAGCAAAGAAAAAAAAGGAACAAACTGTGAAGACAACACCTACAAAGAGGAGAAAAATATTGGTCAGGACAAAAGCTGACATAGAAGACACAAAAGATGATGAGCCTGATGTAACAAAGAAAATTTTTAGAAATCAAACAATTGATGAGGCTGCTGAATCTATTGCGTCAACTAGCACCATGTCTGATAAGAAAATCAGACAATGGGATACACTTAAGCTAGAAGACCAAAATAAGATACAAGATGCCATAATAAGGGCAATGGTCAAGTACAAATATGTACCAGCTAAATTTTTCAACCAAATACCCAAGGAGCTGGGTAAGAAAATATCTCAATAGTGGTCATATGCTCTACAAATAGAAAGAGAAGCAAGGGAGAGGGTACTTGTCACACTTATGCCTCTTGAATCTAAGGTAGAAGAAATCAAAGAGATAATGAAGAAACACTCAAGCAAATTTGTAGCTAAAATTAGAGCTTACAAAGTGCTAGAGGATAAGTTTATAGAGCTTGATACAATGACTGAAAAAAATGGAGACAACTCCTAGATCTGCCAGCAGAGTCAACAAGTCATGAGGAACAGTTACTTCTCACTGACACACCTCATAGAGAAGAGGATAAAGACAAGGCAAGTCCTCAACATATTGCTTTGGACAATGTTGAAGATATGGAGCCAATAGATTTGGACAAAGTCATGGATGATATTGACATTCAAGACATCAAACATTATGACTCTGATAAAGATCCTCAAATAGAAGATGATGTTATATTCATATCACTTAAGGATCAGATCAAGCAACAAAAAATGGAGACCCAAGCAAATAAGGACATGGATGTTCCTGATGAAGTATGGCCAGACACTTCAGTCATGGACATAACAGAACCAGACCCTGTACTGCAAATACAAAAAGATGAGGATGTCACTGCTCAAAAAGAGCAAATTGATGAGTAGGACACCACTCTAGATACAAAACAAGATAGCACTCAAAGTAATATGCTAGTATTAATAAAGACAATCAATATACTAGAGGGTAATGAAGGATCTACTATAGAAGATACATGTACACCCGAGGACAAGGGTGATGCAAAAGCAAAAGACACAATAGATGATACAAAGGACACAACTGCAGAGCAAACTGCAACCGATGATCAGAAAGATAAGTCTACTGATCAAAGTAAAGAGGTAGCACAAAAGGTAGAAGATGACACGCATAAAGAAAAGGGTGAAGAAGCAAAGAAAGATGAGCTAGAGAAGAAAATAGAAGAAAAATCTACAGAGACACTCAAGGTTGATGGAGAGATGTCTTCACCATACTAACAAGTGCACCCCGAGCAGAAAACACAACAAGCATCTTCAAAAAATCCTTCACCAAGCACTTCAGAGAGGAAAAATGAACTAGAAATGGTAGTTCATACATCTGCGTCCACATAAGTCTCAAAGGAAAAGAAGAGCAAGCATAAGAATCCAGTCACTTTGGGTGAAATCATTGAGATTCTAGTTTGTGATCCAAGGACATTGGATCGAACTGAATTGACCAAGTATGCAAGATTCTGTGAGAGGAAGGAAATACAAGAAAAATTGAGAAAAGCCACAAAGGAGGCAAAGGTACTTGAAGTAGCAAGAGGAATACTTCAACATATAGTACCTAATGTAGATGTTGATAAAAAAAACCCAATGCTTGATCAATTAGTGGTACTCATAGATGCAATAATATCTCAGAACATAGATGCTGAGAAGGTCATGGAAGAAAGACTTGAACAGAAGTATGAGTTCAAGCTAGCAGAAAAGATAAGCCAAGAAGTGGCATTGCAAAAGGTCAAGCTTTCTGAACTGGTTAGCACAATAGATCCAATAATCTTAGAAGCTATAACCTTAATACAGAAGTTATGGATGCTTGATCAACTCACCAAGGAGTATACCGACAAGATAGCACAGATAGATGCTGATCTTCAAAAAAGTGCACAAAGTCTCACAAATATTGAAAAGGCAATAAAATTGCACAATGAGCAACTCAAGCAAGCTCAAAAATTGAGACAAGACATTCAGATTATAGAGACCAAGTTTAGAGATGAGGTAAATGAGCTTCAAGCACAACTCTTACCGACACTCTCACTACTAGAGAAACATATGACAGAGGCAAAAGCACTAATTGCCACCCCATAAATGTCTTTCCTAGACAACATTTATGATATGCATGCAAGGCTAGAGCTAGAGAACATGGTACTAGATCAACTGAAAGAAAAATAGGAGAAATTGCTCGAAGACATCAAGAACACCCATTCACATATTCTTGACAATTTGTAAGTTACACATTTTCGTCACATTTTTGGCATCTTATAAGTTGTACATTTTTTTCATGAGTATCAAATAAAACGGGAAGTGATATGTACATACAGTTAAGTTAGTATAAAGGGGGAAATGTATAGTCAAACAATTGAAAGAGAAAAAGAACAGGGAATGTATAGTACAAAGGCAAGCATACATATACATATATACTTATACTAAACCGATGCATATAGTTAGGGGGATTCATATAATGGCAAGGATATAGACAAGGTGTACATACTAAAACACTTTAGTATTATTCACATATCAGTTTTTGATACTAATGTCAAAGGGGGAGATTGAAGGCATTATATTTTTCCATTAGTATATACAAGGAAAAACATGATCTACACCATCAGTTTACACTACACCAAAAAACAGGGCACAACACTACCCGACGCTAAGGTTACCCAATACTGTCAAGTTCAAAGCATCCTGACAAACACTATTCAATGTTACCCGATGACAAAAAGAATAAAGGAACCCGACGAGTAACAACAGTGCAAACCGACGGAACGACAAAGAGAGGAACTCGATAGATGAAGGGAACCCGGTGATCAGTTCAACAAAGGAATGCCGATAGACTTTCAGTTCAGCCCGACGACCAAGAAACGATAGTTAGTTACATCCCACAAAAAGTGGATCTGACTTTCCATGTCAGATAAAATACTGAAGTTGTTTATTTAGCTTCTTGATTTGTTTTAAATCCATTATTTACGGAGGAAGCAATGTAATTATTATTATTTTAATTAGCTTAACTAATTTGAAACATGCAAACTAATGATCAAGATCAAGTCTTAAACCTTGTATCTAGAGTTAACATTGTAATGCGTGATTCTAGAATAGGTCAAAATACTTGTATAAATAGATGCTAAATCTATTGTGAACATGGTGTTCAATGATGATTGTAGCCAATGAGAGCATCTAAGGATCAGACAAGAGAATTCATGTAGAAGGACATAAAAAGATCAAATCAGTTTCAAGAACAAAACACAGGCTACCGACGAGCAGAGAAAGGTATTAATCAATCACTATAGGTGATATTCTTATTATGAGAGCTTTAATGGATCTGTGATCAACAATTATAGATTGCAGACAACTAGGTCAATCATATTGTACTCATTCTAACAAGTGTAGTATACTTAGGAAATCCTTTCAAGAAAGGTGGACCTAACAGTCCTATTGTAAATCTCTTAACTGAGTGCACACTTAAATCAGTGTTGCTAAAGCTCTTAACATAGTAGATCTTAACAAGTCTCCACTTTAATACTCCTAATAAGGTAGATCATTAGAATTGATCAATTTTAAGCCTTTACCGACTCCCTTCCATTCTGTAGATAGTGAAGTTTTGTGAGTGCCATCCCCACCATAGTTTTTACTTCCTAACAGGAGTTTTCTGCAATATCATATCTTGTGTTATGTGTTTATTATTTTCATGAATGTTTCTATGAATGTTGCAAACAATTAAACATTATGAATTAACATTACATGCATAAGAAAGAACATAAAAAATGGTCGGTAATGAAATAAAGAATGATTTCTAATGATCAAAGGTGAAAAGAGTTAAAAGTTTTAGAGGTACTGATTCACCCCTCCCCTCTCAGTACTACTTCCCATTAATCCCAACATATAATATCTAACTCACACTATACTAGATATTGCTAATGCATTTAGAATTGTGGTAAGATAACAAGAAGATCCTAAAGAGACACACCTTGCTGCTGTAAAAATAATATTTAGATATCTGAAAGGAACACTGGATTATGGATTATGGTATAAAAAATCTGATGATTTTGTTTTGCATGCTTATACTGATGTTGATTGGGCAGGAAATATTGATGAAAGAAAGAGTATAAGTGGTGGTGCATTCTTTCTTGGGAAAATATTGCTTTCTTGGTTAAGTAAAAAGCAGGACTATATAGCTCAGTATATTTTTGAATTAGAGTATGTTGTTGCTGCTATAAATTGCACATAGATTGTTTGGATGAAGCAAATGTTAAAGGAAATTGAGATAAATTTTGACAAGCCAGTGGTTATCCATTGTGATAAAACTAGCATAGTGAATATGTCAAAAATCTAGTTATGCATTCAAAGACTAAACATATTTTCATTAAGTATCATTTCTTGAGAGACAAGATTGCAGAGAAGGAGATTAGATTGGATTATATCAGCACAAAAGAACAAATAGAAGATATATTTAAAAAACCTTTTCCAAAGGATGCCTTTGAGTATCTTAGATGTATGCTTCTGCTGAGAGCCCCTCCTTGTGAAGAACTAAATTGATGCAGGAATGCATTAGTCTAGTGGCTTTCAGAGTTATATCATTTCCTAGACTTGATCTATGGATCTACTCGTCAGGGGGAGTGATCACAGGAATAATATAGAACACATTTGGGTGCTTATGCACCTAGTTGTTGCAGACATGAAGATTGGAAAAAGATACACCTTCTAGAGGAAATATGGTCAGAAGTAGAGTAATGGAACCCATTTCCATTGATGTCAAAGGGGGAGAGATTCTGTGAAGAGAGATTGTGAAAATCACCACTATTTTAGGGAGAGCTGTGAAGAGCATATTAAGAAGGTTATATTGAGATAGGTACTTTTTGGATTGATGGATTTTCTCATATGTTTCCATAAATACCAAAGGGGGAGATTTTTGGAATTGGTTTTTGTTATTGTTGATGACATTCATGTTTTGTCACTGATGTCAACATATGTTTCTATTGAGATGGAACAAACTAGTTATTATTGTTGGTTAGATTACTGAAAAAATTGTATGGGTACTATATGGTTTATTCAGAGCATGTGAAGATGAGGATGTGTATAGGAATGTGTTGTGATCTTATGTATAAGGTCACCATTGATTAACTAATGAATATTTGAAGGAGATGATGAAGATCGAGTGATACTGAGTATTATGATAGTAGAAATAGTTAGATCAGTTGTTGTTTTGTCATTGATATCAAGACATTGATTAATTAATTTTTATTGTGTTACCATATCTTAAGAGGATAATTTAAATGGGTGACAAGTACAGATCCGACAATGATGAAGTAATGATGTTATAGTTGTTTTCTACTATATATTTGATGTTATCAAATAGGTACATTTGATTGATCAAGTTGGGAACTGTAATGATTTAAGTTATGACTGAAAGAGATACTTTACCAAGCTAGAATGAGTTAGTTGGTAGAATGTTATGTGAGTCAGTTATAGTTACCAAACACCGAGCACCGAGGACAAGTTAGAAACCGAGCAGTGAAAGAAGTCAGTTACCAAGTTGCAAAGAAAGTTTTACCAAGTATAGTATACTGATATTAAATAATGATGAAATCAAATTTATTGCGAAGCAATGATGAGATAGATGAGGAAATGAATTAAATGATGTTTGTTACAAGATCTATGAATAGGAAAATTCAATATGAAGATCTAAGGCAAAGATCAAGCGGTTAAATAGAAAAATGAAAGTTCCAAGAAAAGTTATAAGTTCTGAGGTAAAAGTGATTTGGTTTACCGAGTTGAGAAATTTGAAGAAGATGATTGAACAAATGAGAGTAAAGGAAGGAGAATCAAATTAAGGAGATTAAGAGGAAAATGTATGTCTACATAAGGAATGAGAATTACACAGAGTGTAAGGCTACTGGTGAATTAAACAGAGAAGGAAAGAAGCTGAAGAACAACATTTACCGAGCATAATAGAGAAAGAAAGATTAAAGAATCTACAGTCTGAGAAAGAGATCATCGGACTATGAGATGCTAGTATTCAATTGAGCATAAAGGATCTGATCCAAGCATAGTAAGTTGTTATTTTTACAGATCAAAGTTTATTTTTGCTTATTAATATTTTTAATAATAAATCTCTTAACCGAGTGGATTTAACCATCCTATTTATAAAAACTAGACTTAATTGACATTCCAAAAGAGTGTTTAAAGACCTCTAACAAGGCCACTCCTAATAGGGTGAAGATCTTAATAGATATGAGGTAAATCCCCTAACAAGGTCACATTTAGCAAATGTGTTTGTAATCTTTAACATGATAAGTTCTTAATCGAGTGTATTGTTGAGGCTTAGAATTACCACCCCAACTTAGGCATTGGGGCTTTGACAATACTCTATCCTAACAATGGAAACCTTCTCTAGCTATGGGTGGACTATGATTGAGAAGGAGTTTCCGGATTCTAGGCCGGTTCCTATCTAATTTGGGATATCACCTCCTGATTGAAAACTAAATTGGGAAAAGGGAGAAAGATTTAAAACTGAATGGGAAATTGGGTGATACACCAAAACTTACTCCAGATCTATCAGGATTTCTCAAACCAGCATCCCCAACTACAAAATCACTGAGTTGCATTTATCATTCTCTACTCAACATAAAGGTTGACTAGAATTCACTAGTAGGGTTAATACCGCAAACAGTAAAAACTGACAACAAACTTACATATTCTGCAAAAAGGCCTAATTTTTGATAACATAGGAAAGGAATCGGAAACAATTCACTTTACCAGATCACATAAAATATGCAACACTTAATGTAGAAAAGAAGAATAGGATTGGATCTGATACTCAAAAATTGATTTAATTAGAAAGACTACTCTTATTTCCTTCAAAAAACTTGAAAATGTGGTTACAAAATGGTCTCCAAAACATCTAGGAACAAAAATTTCACTATATGCCTTCTCTCCAAAAACTGCAACCCTGGATACAAAATGCATAAAAAAAGGTCTACAGGAATAAATAGTTCACTGAAAGAACCTCCTCTCTAAATTCAGAATCCCTAACTATGAAAATGAAGCTCATTTATATAGCCCTCAAGGCTAATCTCGAAATTGACATCTCCCTCCAAAAAGTCCCTCTCAAACAGAAAGATAACCCAAAATTAGAGGCCTAAATGATGCCTACGAATTAGCCCCCATCAAGATCCTCAAAAATAGCAAATCCCTAAATCTAAGGCATGATTAGTGCCTACAATATGGCCCCTAAAGGCCCATTTCAAAAATGAGATACCCCTAAAGTTGGCATTTTAAAATATTTTCATCCCTTCTACATATTTACCAACTTTATTACATAATATATCAAAAACCCATCAAAATGCATAACTCTAAATGCATAAACTCTACACAAAAAACTCCAACTCCTATGACTTAGCCAACACCATAGTATATAACGCATCACCCAAACCATATAACCGACCATAGTATATAGCCAAAACACCCCAACCCGCCACTATAACCATGGTCAACATGACCAATGTTTGATAAATATCCCCCTCCCTATCGTGGCACTAGGAGAGCTTATCTTTGCAACTACAGTTACCAAAGACATTAACTGTTGTACTTAATGGATTCCAAAGTTTTTTGTAAAACTTGGCATAATGCATTTTTTTTACATTCATTTGTATCTCCAATTTTGGGGAAAAAGGAGTTAGGGTTTACAACTTCCATGTCTCCATGCTAGTGATCTTCTTGTGCTCTCTCTATTTGATGCTTGATGGAGTTCACCATAGTTATCCAGGAGTTGTATTGAAGTCTTTGTGACTCCTCTTTGTGATCTTGAGGCTCAGCTTTGTTTATCTTCTGAATGTGCACTCAAACTGGAGCTTCTTTTCTTGAAAAAACAAAGAACCCAGGCTCTCTTTATTCTGTGGCTTATGGGTATGCATGGAACTTGAGATTTTTTTGAACTGGAACTCTTTTGTTTGTTCTGCTAAAACATGGGCTCTGTTTGGTACTGGAGTACATTCTCCAACGGTGCTTCACTGTTTTAGCAAACAGAGAGCACGAGGTTTTGTTGGAGTCGACTCTCTGTAGCTCGGGCTTCAATAGTTGACACTTGGGCTTTGTTGCATAGTCTCCACCGTAGTTTGCACTTGACTCAAACTGGAGTCCACTTTTCTCAAATCATGGAATTCCTCTGCATTTATAGTTGAACTTTGAGCTCTTTAGTTGAACTGGTCTACACACGTGTCTCCATGCTGAACACCCAGATAAGTAACACTTAGTCATTATGATTTGCAACCCTTTTACTTGAAATAGCTGCTTGTTATTGTGCTCGACATGCTGTAACTTCTGCAATACATATTAAGGCCTTTTGGTTTTACAGATTCACATCCTTCTAGCAATAAATTTGTGTTTTACTTTTTCATTTACTTCCCATCGATTCCATTTTCTTGTAGCATACAATCTGTAGCTTCACTTGAAGTCTTTCTCTATAGATAACTGTATGTTACTCTTTTATGATTATTGCACAATGTATTGGATGAAATGGTAACAAAATCTGATCACCCTCATGGCTCCTTTTTTTTTGATATCTGGAAGTAAACACAAAACATATACAAGCTGTCATTTTCTTTGACTGAGAAATGAATTCCATAACCTTTTGTCTTGTCTATAGACTCCATTAAATTTTTCCTTTTAACAACAAGATAATAATGTCAGAAAACAAAACCACCTTCACACTGTTGAGGCCGTGAGCATCTGAACTGAGGATACTACATATTTGATAAGCATCATTATGTTTGTGGTTTGTAAAGAGTTGATTTTGAATCAGCCTCCATTGTTGTCTGCAGTCTTTATTGTATGGGGACCATGCTGTTATACTGTAGGTAGTCATTACATGTTGTCCTCCCCTGTCAGAACTGAGCTTGCCAATTTTATTCAGACATAAATACTGAAATAATAACAACATTATAATTGATGGATACATACATCACTATAATTTCAGCAAACCAAAATACATTGTTTGACTAATACCCTACATAGAACATCTCTTCAAATTCATATTAGGCACATGGATACTGTACTTGTTCAATTATTATGGATATATGCATACATAGATACCATTGATTTTATATGAACACTCTCTTTTACTTGTTTTTAGAAGTAGATGTCACTGTAGATTGATTCCTTATCTCATTCAAAGGCAACATGTACTGTGACAGCATTACTTTCCATTCATTCTACATGATAATAGTACACATTTCACCTCCATTTCCTCATATCTCTTCTTTCTCTTCTGTATGAACTGTATCCTCTTGTAATGATCACAACCTTCTTATATGTAATGTCTTATGTGAAGTTCGAGCATAGGCTTGTGACACTCACTGCATTTCTTTTGTTATCTGCATTTAGTTACTTGTTCAACTATTGCACACACATCATTGATCAACCTATTAGGTCAGAAAACAACATGAGCCAATTAATGTTTGTGTATGAGTGTCATATGAGATGACACTCATGCATGAATGTTGGTTGTTTTGTTTATGTTTGTTAACTTAACAGGCTGATGTCATTCTGAAGAAAGTTTTTCTCAGATTCAAGACCTAAATCCCTTTAATTCAGATTCTTCTAGTTCTACAAATAGAAATACTTTTGAAAATGCAGACTAATAACCATATGTAATGAAAGGTTTCATAAAGATATGTTCGTTTGATATTATTTATTCAGTTGATGCTAAGGCATATCTTGTTTTCGTATTGATGTTATTAGTAAATATTCAGCTTTTGAAAACCTGATTGATGTATGTTGTTTTTGGTTCATGTATTGCGTAGATCTAATTGGATCTAACATCTCTTTTCAATTCATGATGTAGGATAGGACCCTAGACCTAATATGTAGAGATGACTAAAGGATGGATAGAAGACACCATGAAGACTGGACAAGGAAGACAATCAACACCAAATGCAGATATTTCACCATACAAGGCAATGTATGGACCCCTACTCATGCTTCAGTCATGCTTTTATTTCTGTAATTACCACTAAGTTTTGAATCCAAAAGATGTAACATGAAACCTATATGCATACTACATTCAGTTCGAATGCACAATGTAATGATCAATTAGAATTTTGAATTTTAAAACATGATCAATACTTAGAATACAATTTTCTGATAATATGAATGCAATAGTAAGGTACTTTTACCATCTTCTGAAAAAAAAATATGGAACAAATGTATATTTATGTAATTTTTGTATGTATGATTGTTAGATTGCAAATGTGCAAATTTAGGGTAACATGTATTTCATAAGGGTACATTTTTATTGTGGGTTACAATTCCCATAGAGGTTTTTCCCAAATTGGGTTTCCTTGTTAAATCCAGTGTTACTGAGTTAAATCTAGTGCCAACTTGTTAGAATAAATTTAGAATAACTGAGAGGGGGGGTGACTCAGTTATCCTCATGTCTAGATGTACCAATTGAAACTTTATAGCACTTTAAACAACTCAAATGTGCTCAGCAACAACAAAATGTGTCAACAACATAAATATGCAGTTTACTGTTCAAATGTAATCAGCTTGCAAAAACTTACTAGTAAAACACAATATAAATATTCACACAAGTTGACACCAATATTTAACGTGGAAACCCAAATTGGGAAAAACCACCAGTAACATGCTAACAAGTTTTCACTCTTTTGAAATGAGCTCTGCAAGGAGCCAATTGTTAGAAATACTGACAGGGGGAGGGGTGAATCAGTGTTTGTTTATTAACTTTATTTCAGCAATTTGAAACTTAAATCAAATACATAACAATTGAAGCATAAAAAAATAAAATATTGTTACCCTAATTTTCAGCATGCATCAAGGTAATCATAAATAGGAAGAGATTGCATTTTAGAAGTCCCATTAATATTATCCTTCAGGTATTATTAATCACCATTTTTTAATTAAATTCATTTTTAGAAATTGTCATTTTGTACTCTAAGAGTTGATCACATTCCTGAATTTTTAAATTACAATTTGATCAATTACATTGTGCATTCAAGTTGAGTGTATTATACAAGTGTTATTTCATCTTTCTTTTCATGTCAAAACAATAGTACATTGTAGAATAGAAGGCATAATTGAAAGTATGGAGTAGAGGTCCCATGCATTGCCTTGTAGTTGGTTTCTTGATGCTTGCATATTAGGTCTCCATTGCTGGTTGCATATCAGGTCCTAGGTCTTAATAGTCCATCTTCATCTGCATATAGGCCTTTTTAGGGTGTACCTGCATCATAAGAGAAAATGGGGTGTTAGATCTAGTTGGATCTAAGAAATACATGGAACATAAACAACACACAATCAATCCTTCTCAAAACTGCATATCAATCTGATGAAATCAATGTAACGAGAAAACATTCATCCATAGTATCTGAAGAATAGTATTAAAGAGACTTGTTCCAAACATGAAACCTTTTTCTATGTATGATCACTTTTATATATGTTATTCTTCTCTATATAATTAGATATCTGAATAAAAGGGACTTAGTATTACCATCTGAGAAACCTTTTTCATGATTAGATCAACCTATGAGTTCAACAAATGATACAAACCAACCAACACTCACGAGTGAATGTCATCTTACATTCACTCACAAATATTAATTGGTGCATATGATTTGATGACCTAATAAATTGAGTGGTATTTTGTGTGCAAATGGACAGGTATCTATAACTGAATGCAGGAAACAAAAGAAAATAATGCAGTGGATGTCACGAGCCCGTGCTCGAACTTCACATAAGCCATTATATGCAGAAGGATTGTTGATATCTCAAAAGGTTACTGCTCACATACATAAGAAGGATAAGATGTAGACACATGAAGAAATTTCAAAGATGCTACAGGAAGTACATGAACAAAGGAAGCTGGAGAAATGCAGAATTGAAAGACTTTGAAGGTTCATTGTCTTTATGCAAATAATGGAGAGTGAGAAAATGTTATTACAGTAAGTGCTTCTTCATATATGTGTTGCTTCAAAACATCTATTAAAAGTTCACTTGGAAGATCAAAGTTGAAAAATCATGCATAAAGATTATGCATAAACTGTATTAAATGAGAAGATGCCATTGTAGTCATTTTAAAACAACTGAATCTGACAGAGTAAAAGCATGAAACAAAAAGTGTAAAAAACTGCAAGTTAGGATAAGATACCCAGGAGCATCATCAAATTAGATCATGCTTAATAAATTAAATATTGTAGTGCATAATGTGTTTTAGACAAACTGTCAAGAAAGTTTCATTTTGAAGAGTTTACATCTCATATTGATGTTTTGAAAAGATGTATATTCATGATAATAGTACATGGCATGTAATGTTGATAAGAATTATATATGCAGATTGAGTTTATTGTTTTGAAGTAAAACCCATGGGAGTCACAAGCCCGTGCTCGAACCCCATGGGTTTGTTCTTTCCCATGTATACTTTGAAAGTAAAACAGTATGTTTTTACATCAAAGACAACAACATATTCAACATATTTGTTCTTACATGCTAAAAGAGATGCTCAGTATTATCAGCAAAACTGTAAACTAAAAGTGTTTTTTAACATAATGTTGCACTTTAAATATCTTATGTGTGTTTTTTAGACAGTGGAGTTCCATCAAACATGGAAGCATATATTGTGCTTACTAAATTTTTGTATTTGAAGACAGTAAGAATGATGTTTTTATTGAAACATTCAGACAATACAAAACCCGCATTTTACTTCAAAGTTGAAACAAGCATTAAACCGACAACTTGAAGTGCAAAGCCATGTGGGTATTTTAAAATAATGCAAATTATAGCATGTGGGAATGATAGTGAGGTTTGACATCAAGTAGTATTGCAGTAATGGGCTTGATACTAAACATATACTAGTTCAAAGATTTAAAGCTATAGTCGACATCAAGCAGAGAGCACCGACATGCATCAAATACTAAGAAAGTTCACATTGATGCATAAAAAAAAATAAAAAAATGATAGAGGAGATGATCACTTATCTGTATGTACAAAAGCTTCTGGTACATTATACTTTCAAGTCATGTTTATATCAACTCGCACAAAAAATGTGAAGCTTATGACTAAAAGATGTCATAGAGTTGAAATCAGATGCACCCACAACATCTTTCAGTCATAAGCTACATTTTTTAATGCTGAAGAAGAACCCGCATGGGGATTTGAAGATGATTTGGACATAGCTCGGTATGTTGCCCACATGTCTGAAGGAGAAAGATAGTAGGTGTGATGTTTTATTGTCATGCTACAAACTAGGGATAAGTCTGAAACTATGACTGAGACATCCCCAGTTCAGAGCCGAGGTTCATGGGCTCAATATCTCAACCATAGTTTAAGACCATTCCAAGACTGTAGTGATGTAATAAATTCCAAATCTATAGCGGTGGTCACAAATAGTAAAAACTCACTGAGTTTTCTTTATGCACTGCAGTTCAAAACCTGCAATAGTGGTAAAACATCAGCACAAGAAACCCCAAGTTACAAATCACTATTTGATGCCATTTGTATTGGCATAATGATACCATATTATCAAACATCCCAACATTAAAGCAAATGCAAGATAACTTATAGTTGGAACCCAAGTTCAAAGCAAATGAAGATCAAAATCCGCGACCTTTACTGAAGAAGAATGCAACAAAGTATGCCATGTGTTACAGTGAGCATGTAAACGACACTTTTTCCCTCATAAATCTCATGAAACTGGAAGTTTCTCTATAGAACAGAGGGGGGTTCATCACAGAAGATTATGGTTTCTGGATTCAAACATGGCGGCACCACAGAACAAAAAGCCTAAGATGCAAATGAAACCGATGAACAAAATGCATTGTGTTTTACTCTCATTTGAAATCCACTGTCAGATGGAGTAAATGCATTTGCAGTCCCAGTGCATCGACATTCCCTCCTTATTGCCACATTGGTACTTTTGTACCATGACATAATAAAATGTCCCTTCCAACTGATGGTGGTCAAGTCGATTACAAACCATGTTGATTACAAACCGCAGCAGCATCAACCACAAGTAGTGTGGTGTCAGCAGAGTCAAGGATAGGTTATGATGCCGAGTTAACAAGGGTTTTTGAACCCTTTAAAGTTAGGTGGTTGGGTTTGTTAAAGTGGAGTTGTCACACTTTTTAGGATTTGAATGCTTGTATTCAAAATATGGTAATAAAGATAAGGGATGTAATTGATAAGTTTTGGATGTAAATATGGGGGGCTAAAACTTAGGGTTTTGGTTTAGGGAAATGTATTAAACCTTATAGTTATGGAGGGCTTTTTTGGAGGGCTTTTATGAGGGAAGATTTTTGAAAGTAGGCCATGTTGGCTATTTAGTCAAGGTTTTTGCTTCATGTTAGGGGGGTCAAATTGGTGGATAAAGGAGCTTTAGTGAATTTATGATTCCTATAGCTGTTGATTCTTTTTTTTTTGTATTCTAGTGTAAGTTCATGCTTGTAATTTCAGTTTTGTGCAAGAGGATTTCACTATTCCTTGCCATTACTCAGGAATTCACACATGTAATTTGTATACAAATTTTTGAGAAGAATATAGTTGGCCCACTTTTTCCATACATCTTATTGTGATCATTTGTTCAAGTTCCTTTTCAATTTTTTGCATCTAGGACTAATACCTTTGTAAATATGGATTAGTGAATTGCATTGATTCCTATTCTATATCAAAGAATATAAGCCTTTTGCAGAATATGCATTTTGTTAATGGTGAGAATACTGCTTGTGGTTAAACCCTAGTTGTGGCCTTCCAATTAACCTATGTACTGAGTAGTGAATGATAGTGCATAAATCCCTAGGGTATGATAAGTGGATGTCAATTTGAAGCTTCAAAAAAGATCTGAATCTTCTTGATGTATCACCTTTTTTCTATTTTTTCATGCAAGTTCAATTTTAAATCTTTCTCCCTTTTCCTCAGTCAAATTTTCAATCAGGAGGTGATATTCTATACCAAATAGGAGCCGGCCTAGAATTCGGAGACTCTTCCTCATCCATAGTTCACCCACAGCTAGAGGAAGTTTCCATTGTCAGATAGAATTGCCATGAAGCCTTAATGCCTGAATTAGGGTGACAATTCTAAGCCTAAACAAACATAATAGAAGATATGATTATGGGGAAACCTTGATCAGAGGAAAACCTCGGTGGGAATTAGTACCCACAAATGATTGTACTAGTCTAATGAACTTGTTAGAGTTCCTTTTTCATGTTAGGAGCAGTCTTTACAATGCAAGTACAATGACCCTATTAGGAGTCTTTACAAAACCCTGTTAAAGGTGGTTGGTTCACTGCTAGAGCTCACTGCTCAATAGGATGAAGGCTACAACCTTTAGATAATAGATATAAACTATATCAAAAAGATGAACTGTTGTTCTAACATTGTTGTCTAATCAGTTCCGTTTATGCTCTAATGCTTTAATCTCTTGAAGACTTCTACTTTATACTGATTTTATTATATTTCTCTTCTGAATATCTTCTCTGCTTATTTTCCATTCACACACTTAATATAAAAGTGCATGTCTAGTATATATACATGCCTGAATAGACGCGACCAAAAACAAGACTTTAGTCGGCCCAAAAACAACATACACAATGTTTCCAAACAAATTGGCTTAAGCATGTTTACATGAGTGTTAAAGACATATTTACAAACATATTACAATAGGCGCATGGCCATTACAAAATAAAATATTATATGCTAATCCAAAATCTGAAGTCGGCTTCATACTCTGCTTTCTGAACTGCTAGTGGCACTTTAACCTGTTGTAACTTCTTCGTATTGACATATCGTACCATGCATGTATAGTCTAAGCTTAATAAAATATCAAAAAACTATAATATATAGGCGCATAGTCTGAATCGATCGTACGCATGTGCGCTGGTGCTCTGATCAACTATATATCTCTCTACTGCTCTATTTTTTGTACTTAGCCAATTTTGATCTTCAAAGTTTACTGTCAAATATTCATATAAATTTATTGCCATAATGAAAACACAAAATATTTAATATACACCTTGAGTGTCAACTTTCCAAAAATCTCCCCCTTTTTCATTAATGGCAACAAAGGAATGTGGCCAAGTTGCTTAAACTTTGACTTAACAACAAAAACTGTATATCATAACTTTGGCTATATATATCATAATCCTTATATACACTACTCCCCCTTTGATATTAATGAAAAAGGTGTCAAAATTTGTAAGTCTCTAGGTACTTACTCGGAGTACACATCTGGATACGCAATTTGAAGAGTCTCGATCTCATGCTGCCAAAATTCCTTTAGTGCATCAACAGTCTGAAGATGGGCGCATAAGGCATATGTAAGCTTCTCCATATTTTTCAAATCCATGCAAGGACCTTGATCATATGTAACAATTATTGAATCTATTTGTTTTATGTTCTCATTCAAGACAACTAAGGAGGATGCAAGTGCATTTCTTAGTTGTGTTTTCTTGATCCTTATCTTGTTGATCTCCACTTTGGCCTTTTCAATCTTGTCTATCTGACCTTGATAGATGTTGTTGTAGATGTTGATATCTTGGGAGGATGTTTCAACTGATTTCCTGATGTTTTCGACCAAGATGTCTGCTTCTTCAATCTTCTTGATGTGCTCAGAAGTGAATTTTCCTCTGTCCATACAATTTGCTATCACCTTCCTACCTTTTGCTGCTAACTCTTTCATAATTGTTTGACCAATCTTCAAGGAGTTGAGATCTAATTGGAATTTATTTGTCAGTTCATCCAATCTTTCCCTTTTGTACTTTTCCTCTACAGTTTTAGTAGCTGAATCTACTAAACTTGTGAAGTTTGTTTTGAAGCAAGTCAATATGTTGTCAACATCATCCACTGACTAGATATTTTCCAATTTCTTATCTGCTGGTACTAAGTTGTTCAAAATGTTCATTGATCTTTTATTGATCTTTTCAAAGAATATAGTGATGTATTTGATTGGGATTATGCTAATTTAAAAGGATTTGATCCCCAACTAACTCAGCACACCATAGAGTTAGAACTAAATGCAAAAACAATTAGGTAAAGGCAAAGGCCCATAAACCCCAAATTAGAGCCTTTAATGCTGAAAGAACTAAGAAAGCTCTTAGATGGAGGCATAGTGTTCCCAATAAAGCATACATCATGGGTTTCCAATCTAGTTCCAGTGAG
>MU226668.1:305551-329634 GCA_018584345.1 Thuja plicata
AAGCAAATGCAAGATAACTTACAGTTGGAACCCGAGTTCAAAGCAAATGAAGATCAAAAGCCGCGGCCTTTACTGAAGAAGAATGCAACAAAGTATGCCATGTGTTACAGTGAGCATGTAAACGACACTTTTTCCCTCATAAAGCTCATGAAACTAGAAGTTTCTCTACAAAACAGAGGCGGGTTCATCGCAGAAGATCATGGTTTTTGGATTCAAACATGGCGGCACCACAGAACAAAAACCCTAAGATGCAAATGAAATCAATGAACAAAATGCATTGTGTTTTACTCTCATTTGAAATCCACTGTCAGATGGAGTAAATGCATTTGCAGTCCCAGTGCATCGAAATTCCCTCCTTATTGCCACATTGGTACTTTTGTGCCATGACATAATAAAATGTCCCTTCCAACTGATGGTGGTCAAGTCGATTACAAACCATGTTGATTACAAACCGCAGCAGCATAAACCACAATTAGTGTGGTGTCAGCAGAGTCAAGGATAGGTTATGATGCCGAGTTAACAAGGGTTTTTGAACCCTTTAAAGTTAGGTGGTCGGGGTTGTTAAAGTGGAGTTGTCACACTTTTTAGGATTTGAATGCTTGTATTCGAAATATGGTAATAAAGATAAGGGATGTAATTGATATGTTTTGGATGTAAATATGCGGGGCTAAAACTTAGGGTTGTGTTTTAGGGAAATTGATTAAACCCTATAGTTATGGAGGGTTTTTTTGGAGGGCTTTTTGGAGGGAAGATTTTTGAAAGTAGGCCATGTTGGCTATTTAGTCAAGGTTTTTGCTTCATGTTAGGGGGGGTAAAATCGGTGGATAGAGGAGCTTTAGCGAATTTCTAATTCCTATAGCTGTTGATTCATTTTTTTTGTATTCCAGTGTAAGTTCATGCTTGTAATTTCAATTTTGTGCAAGAGGATTTAACTATTCCTTGCCATTACTCAGGAATTCATACATGTAATTTGTATACAATTTTTTGAGAAGAATATAGTTTCCCCACTTTTTCCATACATCTTATTATGATCACTTGTTCAAGTTCCTTTTCAATTTTTTGCATCTAAGAGTAATACCTTTGTAAATATGGATTAGTGAATTGCATTGATTCCTATTCTATATCACAGAATATAAGTCTTTTGTAGAATATGCATGTTGTTAATGGTGAGAATACTGCTTGTGGTTGAACCCTAGTTGTGGCCTTCCAATTAACCTATGTATTGAGCAGTGAATGATAGTGTAGAAATCCCTAGGGTATGATAAGTGGATGTCAGTTTGAAGCTTCAAAAAAGATCTGAATCTTCTTGGTGTATCACCTTTTTTCTATTTTTTCATGCAAGTTCAATTTTAAATCTTTCTCCCTTTTCCTCAGTCAAATTTTCAATCAGGAGGTGATATTCCATACCAAATAGGAGCCGACCTAGAATCTGGAGACTCTTCCTCATCCATAGTTCACCCACAGCTAGAGGAAGTTTCCATTGTCAGATAGAATTTCCATGAAGCCTTAATGCCTAATTTAGGGTGACAATTCTAAGCCTGAACAAACATAACAGAATATATGATTATGGGGAAACCTTGATTAGAGGAAAACCTCGGTGGGAATTAGTACCCACAAATGATTGTACTAGTCTAATGAACTTGTTAGAGTTCATTTTTCATGTTAGGAGCAATCTTTACAATACAAGTACAATGACCTTGTTAGGAGTCTTTACAAAACCCTATTAAAGGTGGTTGGTTCACTGCCAGAGCTCACTGCTCAATAGGATGAAGGCTACAACCTTTAGATAATAGATATAAACTATATCAAAAAGATGAACTCTTGTTCTAACACTATTTTCTGATTAGTTCTGTTTATCCTCTAATGCTTTAATCTCTTGAAGACTTCTACTTCATACTGATTTTCTTATATTTCTCTTCTGAATATCTTCTCTACTTATTTTCCATTCACACACTTAATATAAAAGTGCATGTCTAGTATATATACATGCCTGAATAGACGCGACCAAAAACAAGACTTTAGTCAGCCCAAAAATAACATACACAATGTTTCCAAACAAATTGGCTTAAGCATGTTTACATGTGTGTTAAAGAAATATTTACAAACATATTACAATAGGCACATGGCCATTACAAAATAAAATATTATAAGCTAATCCAAAATATGAAGTCGGCTTCATACTCTACTTTCTGAACAGCTAGTGGCACTTTAACCTGTTGTAACTTCTTCGTACTGACATACCGTACCATGTGTGTATAGTATAAGCTTAATAACATATCAAAAAACTTAAATATATAGGTGCATAGTCTGTCTCGATCGTACGCACATGCGCTGGTGCTCTGATCAACTATATATCTCTCTACTGCTCTATTTTTTGTACTTAGCCAATTTTGATCTTCAAAGTTTACTATCAAAACTTCATATGAATTTGTTGCCATAATGAAAACACAAAATAATTCATATACACCCTGAGTGTCAACTTTCCAAAAATCTCCCTCTTTTTCATTAATGACAACAAAGGAATGTGGCCAAGTTGCTTAAACTTTGACTTAACAACAAAAACTGTATATCATAACTTTGGCTATATATATCATAATCCTTATATACAGTACTCCCCCTTTGATATTAATGAAAAAGGTGTCAAAATTTGTAAGTCTCTAGGTACTTACTCGGAGTACACATCTGGATACACAATCTGAAGAGTCTCGATCTTGTGCTGCCAAAATTCCTTTAGTGCATCAACAGTCTAAAGATGGGCGCATAAGGCATATGTAAGCTTCTCCATCTTTGTCAGATCCATGCAGGGACCTTGATCATATGTAAATATTGTTGCATCTATCTATTTTATGTTCTCATTCAAGACAACTAAGGAGGGCGCAAGTGCATTTCTTAGTTGTGTTTTCCTGATCCTTATCTTGTTGATCTCTACTTTGGCCTTTTCAATCTTGTCTATCTGACCTTGATAGATGTTGTTGTAGATGTTGATATCTTGGGAGGATGTTTCAACTGATTTGCTAATGTTTTCAACCAAGATGCCTGCTTCTTCAATCTTCTTGATGTGCTCAGAAGTGAATTTTTGTCTGTCCATACAATTTACTATCACCTTCCTGCCTTTTGCTGCTAACTCTTTCAGAATTGTTTGACCAATCTTCAAGGAGTTGAGATCTAATTGGAATTTATTTGTCAGTTCATCCAATCTTTCCCTTTTGTACTTCTCCTCTGCAGTTTTAGTAGCTAAATCTACTAAACTTGTGAAGTTTGTTTTGAAGCAAGTCAATATGTTGTCAACATCATCCACTGACTAGATATTTTCCAATTTCTTATCTGCTGGTACTAAGTTGTTCAAAATGTTCACTGACTCTAGAAAGAGAGGGTTTCTCATAACTTGTTTCTCTTTGGCGTTCTCCATGGCTAATACACTGATTTTAATCAGGTCTTATTCTCCCCAAGCATCTAGGTTTGCTGAGTCAGGGGTCAAGCTTGACAACAATGATGCTGATGGTTTGATGGATGGAGTGAATATAACATTTTGATTATCCATATATTCACTTTTCACTGGGATCTCCATAGAGGGTGGATCATTATGCTTATCCTTTCTCTCTTCATCTTGTCTTGTTGCATGAACTTGTTCTTGCTGCAAAGAAGTGTTATCAGTGCATACCTTCTCAGCTTCTTTAGTACTTAAAAATGCTTCCTCAAACTTATTTAGATCATCTTCTGAGGCTGACATGGTGATCTTAGCATCATTTATCACAATGGTTTCATCTAAATCCTTGACTGTATCAGAGGGTGATGTAACTTTGGGCACTGAGTCATGTGGACCTGTCATAGGCACATTTGGAATCACTGGTTCTTTATCGTATTTGGGAGGGACTAGAGTCACTTTAGCTGTAGGCACCATTGATGGATACATGTGTCTATCCAAAAATATTTTCTCAAATTCTTTTTCAATCTCTTTTCCAACCAACTCATACTCTTTGTTCATGATGTGAAGAGTTCTTGTTTTGGTTCTTAGATGAGGTTTTACCAAATCTAACAGAATTTCTTTCTCATCATGTGAGCAAATAGGGAGAAGACTGTCTAATGTTTCTTCTCTAATCCTCATATCTTCCTCTATTGCTTTTCTTTTCAATAGGTCTAATATGTTCCATACTTTGTTTGGAATGACTTTCTTGAGTTCCAATACTAACCTTTTAAAATTGATCATGTGAGAGATAATCATAGAATATATCTCTGATTTATCTATCTCTTTGTACTTGTTATAAACATTTGAAATTGAGTCAAGTCTTCCTTCATTAATGATTCTATTCCTTAAGGCTTCAAGACTAGGTCTAAATCCTACCTCAAGAGGGGCTTGAGTATTCTTAACTTTTCTCCATGTTGTCCTTGAGGATGAGTGACTTGTGGGAACTTGTTTCCATCTTTTAATTAGTTTGCTTGGTACTAAAGGTGGAGAGGATTCCAGGTCAATAGTAGTTGAAGGCGCAGATGTACATTCATCAGATTTCTTCTTCTTCTTCTTGTGGATATCATCTGATTTTTCTATCTTGACTTCTGTAGGTGTTTGTTTAAGCTCTCTTGCAATTTTAGCTTCCCTAGCTTTATCTAGGTCTTCTTGTGTGACCCCATGAACCTTTAGGATGTTAGATGTAATCCTTGATGCCTTTCTTTTATTATTTGCACTATATAAGACATAATCAACTTGATTTGTCTTCTCTCTGTATGTGCCCCATCTTGGCTCTTTTGGATCTTTAGGTGCAGACAAAAGAACTTGTGCATATCCTTCTAAAACATGTTCTTCTACTTCATAACCAAGTGGGTGGATCCATTTGGTTCTTGGCTCAAGTGCTTCCATGCAAGTATAGTCAGTTTCCACTATGAAACATATGGTGTCTTTGTACTTTTCAACTGTCTTCTCTGGTATTCTAAACCTCTTCTGCATCTTGATCCTGCATGTTTTGATCTCCATGTCCATAGAATCCTTTACATTGCTTTCTAACGTAGATTTTAATGAAATTTGTGACATAGTAGGTTTGCTCCTATCTAGGTAAAGATTAGAGACTTTACCAACAATGTGGAAGTATAGGTAGATAATCAAAGAGCCAAATTTGAAAATATTTCTCTTGTCATGCTTGATAGCTCTAATGTTCTCAATCAGTTGTGCACGCAATATCTCATAGAGATTATATTGTGTGTTATCTCTTGCCATCCTTATTGCTGCCAGAATAGTAGTTATAGACACACTATTCAGTCTGCTTGCATACCAAAACTTGTAACCAAGTATCATGGTGAGGAGTTTGATATCTTCTTCCATAATTAGATCAACAGTGATCTCACGCCTATCACTTCTAGATAAGCAAGCCAGCTCAACCTGTTTCTTTACATCCTTTCCAGTAGGAAGAACAGGTCCAACCTTGGAGAGTCCAGTCATCTCATCAATGAGGTAAATAGTAATGCAAATAGGAACTTCACCAATCCAATACATATCATCATGTATCCTACTAAGTATAATTTTAACCCATTCTGGTTCATAAAACTCATGCGCATTTGTATACTCAAAGATAGGGTTATCAGTGAGATGTGCATATTCATCCTTGAATGAATAATATGGTTTCATAATTGATGCCATGAGAGTTGTTATGTTTTTGTCACCAACAGACTCCTTCTTACAATAGATGTAAGCGCAAATGTCCTCTACATACATGACTTCTAGCAGATTCTTGGAGAATGCCCCTTCTACATCATCTAGCACAGACTTGAATGGATGCTTCTTAAACACATATCTCTTTTTCTCAGAGATGTCAAACACTATAAGAGTAGCCATTACTTACTTGTAACTTGCTTAAGTAGGGTTTCACAAGATTTTGAAATGACACGTCCGCTAGGGTTCCATTTCAACTTTGATTCATCCTGCTAACCAACCAATGGTTTATCCTTCAACACTTCAATGCTAACTACTATTGCACTCTCTGAATGCTCAATCTTGAATGCAAAGTGAGGATAAAAGATCTTTTATTGACATATAAAATATTATTTCATTTAATGCTTGTTGTCGTAACGCGGTTTGCATTGATAATTTCAATCTTTGCTTCAGTCGAAGTTCAAGCTATGCATCTATGCATACTTCCTAATTTCATCATCAGTTACATGAATCCATAGGTGCATACTCAGAGGTGAGTATACTAGCCACGTAGGGTTTTAGAGCTAGAATAGCTCCCCATAAGACCATGAAAGTTAACTTAACTATAAGTAGAAGGTGCGTCCACTGAGGATGCATCTACTACCTTTTTATCATCATTATCTTTCTTAACTTCAACCCATATTTTACCAAAATCTTCTGTAGCTTTTACAAACTTGACTTCACTAGATTCTTCAAATAATGATTCTTTAGGCTTTTCTTGTTTTTGAGTTCTTGACCTGCAAAACCTTGAGATATGTCCTGCTTTGTTACATGAGTGATAAATCATTGGAGGTCTATTGATATTGTTTATCATGCTGCATTGCTTGGCTGTGTGTCCATTATAATTACATATCTGACGTGTAATGTTTTGAGAGTTTCTTTGAGGTTGATTTCTTTGATTGTATTGATTCAGATTTCTTTGGTTCTGTTGTAATTGATTTCTTTGACTTGTTCTGCAATGAATAGCCCTATGACCAAATTTATTATATGAATAACAATACCCATTGAAAGGTCTTACCTCTTTACAATCTCTTTCCAAGTGTCCATGCTTTTTATAAGCATAACAAGTTCAGTTAATTAGCTTGTGTTCATCTTTAGGAGGTTGTGTATTACCCTCTGCAAGATTCTCAATTTTCTTTGCTTTTGTGGATTCTTCTTGTACTTTCTTTCTTTCTTGCATTACATTGATTTCAATTTGAGATACACTGCATCCAACACCAATAGTATCACCTTTTAGCTTATGTGCATAAAGTTGTGATTGAATTAGATTAGAACTTGTGTGTAATTTCTCAATTTTATCTTTTTATTCTATTAATTCAGATTCAATCTTTTTCTTGATGTTTTCCAACTCCAAGATCTTCATATTTGCTTGCATAAGTTCTTCATATAATTGTTTACTTTCTTTGGTCTTTTCTTCAATAGTTGTTAGGCTATCTGTAAGTTGTTCATTCAGATCATCAATATTTTCCTTCAAATACAAGTTCTCTTCATTCATCTTTTTGACCATTTTTCCCAAATCATTTGTAGATAAATCTTTCAGATCTTTTCTTAATTTTTTGATAAGCATTTGAGAGCCATCAACTTTTAGTTTAAGTTCTTCATTTTCTTTTTCAGATCTGTCAAGATCATCAAGGGATGCTTCAAGATTATTTTTCAGATGTTTATTTGCTGCTGAATCCATGATATCCTCAAGTGGTTAAACTTTCTTAGAGGACCAGAGCTCTGATACCAATTATTAGAAACACTGAGAGGGGGGGGGGGGGGGGGGGAACCNGGGGGGGGGTGAACCAGTGTTTGTCTATTAACTTTATTTCAGAAATTTGAAACTTAAATCAAATAGATAACAATTGAAGCATAAAATAATAACACATAAAACAAGATATGATTACGGGGAAACCTTGATTAGAGGAAAACCCCAGTGGGAATTAGTACCCACAAATGATTGTACTAGTCTAATGAAATTGTTACAGTTCCTTTTCCCTGTTAGGAGAAGTCTTTACAATGAAAGTACAATGACCCTGTTAGGGGTCTTTACAAAACCCTGTCAAAGGTGGTTGGCTCACTGCCAGAGCTCACTGCTCAATAGGATGAAGGCTACAACCTTCAGATAATAGATATACACTATATCAAAAAGATTAACTATTGTTTTGACACTGTTGTCTTCTCAGTTATGTTTATGCTCTGATGCTTTAATCTCTTGAATAATTCTACTTCATACTGATTTTATTATATTTCTCTTCTGAATATCTTCTCTTCTTATTTTCCATTCACATACTTAATACAAAAGTGCATGTCTAGTATATATACATGCCTGAATAGATGCAACTAAAAACAAGACTTTAGTCGGCCCAAAAACAACATACACAACACTTCCAAAAAAATTGGCTTAAGTATATTTACATGAGTGTTAAAGACATATTTACAAACATATTAAAATAGGTGCATGGCCATTACAAAATTAAATATTATACACTAATCCAAAATCTGAAGTCGGCTTCATACTCTATTTTCTGAATTGCTAGTGGTACTTTAACCTACTGTAACTTCTCCGTACTGACATACCATACCATGCATGTATATTCTAAGCTAAATAACATATCATAAATATTAAATATAAAGGTGCATGGTCTAAATTGATTATACGCACATGCGTTGGTGCTCTGATCAACTATATATCTCTATACTGCTTTGTTTTCTATACTTAGCCAATTTTGATCTTCAAAGTTTACTGTGAAAACTTCATATGACTTTGTTGCCATAATGACAACACAAAATAATTCATATACACCCTGAGTGTCAACTTTCCAACACCAAAATTTTTAAAGGTTACAAAACACATTGCTAAATGTGACCTGGTTAAAGGATTTAATCACCCTGTCAGGAGTGGCCTTGTTAGAGGTCTTAGAACATTCCACTTGAATTTAACCTTGCTCAAAGGATTTATACAATGACTATTAGGTCAACCTGCTTAAAGGATTTTTACTAATACAATGGTTATAAAGTAATCAGCAGGTGTGATCTGATACATACAACTTACTTTGCAAATCTAGATCCAATTTAGCTCTAATGCTAATTCACTGAGTGGCCTCCATTCTCATTTCAATCTTCAGATCTTCTTGAAAATTCATCAAGCAATCACTTTTGCAACTCTCTGCTTCTCTGCTCAGCCTTCTATGCTAGATCATGTCAATTAGTCAATTAACCATGCAATCCTCTTGCATACACTTAGCACATACATCTCTCTTCTTGAATAGCCTCTTGAGGTTATCTTATACCTCTTCATCTAGGTAAAATAAATATTTTTCCACTTAATCAAGATCGTAGATCTTAGGTTAGGTCAAATCCAACGGATCTTTCCATCATTTACATTTAATTTATTTCTCCAATGTAATCACTAATTAAATCTTGGATCCATGCATTAATTACGGTTACCCGTGCATTTAAATAGTGTGGACCAATCATGCTTATCCTTAATTAACTTTACATATCCCAATAAACTCAATTATGTCGGCCAGAGATCTCAAATCTCAATAATTACCAAAATACTGCTGCTCCGCCAACACTGTGTTCTTCCACTCGGTTATCACTATTTTCCTCAGCAATTTACTAGTGCTCGGTCGACACTTAGAAATTATGCTCAACATACACTAGTGCTCAGTCGACAGAAAATTTGCTCGACATATACTTTTCTTAGTAAACTAACATCTTGACTTAGTGTTATAGATAAACAACACATTACTTTGCCAATGTGCCAACTGATCAAGTACCCTTGTAATTTCTCATAACTCAACCATTTCACTCAGTCTTCTTGTTATCCTTGCCTTCAAATATTCTTCAACAATCAATAGATATGATACTCAAATAGATAGAAATAGTCTCACCAGTTAAGGTTTGGCATCAATGAAAAAACAACAATTGTTTCCATTGTAGCTTTCCAACAATCTCCATCTTTGGCATTGATGGCAACACTAAACATTAAAACAATAATTTTACAAACATAGTTACCATACAATCCAAAAAGTCTGCCTGTATTCCTTGATATGAAAAAATCTTCATTAATGTCTTTAGCTTCATTCTGATTCTCATCTTGTATAACTTTTCTCCCTTTGTGTCTGTAATCACAGTGAAATATTTCTATTTTTGTTCATTTGTAGACTCTCTCTTTCAGTAAACTCTCCCTTTTTCTCTAAGTATAGTAAGCTCTCCCTCTTTGAAAATAATGCCAAAGACGTTGACATCTTCATCATGCATATTCTTCTATTCTAACTCAGTATCATGTTGTTCCTATCATCTTTCTTATGACTGATCCTCTTTTCTGTCCTTGTCTTTCTTTCACAGCTTTAGGAAGCTTCCTAAAGTGTGACTTCCTACGCATCAATGTGTCAAATATTATGAATATAACATTTGATGCAATAGTTCCATTATGAACTAATTAGCCTCAGTTAGGGGAATCACCCCTAATGTACCTCGCAGATACTCATGAGCATCCTTGGGTAGTGATTTTGTAAATATGTCTGCTAACTGTTCATTGGTATGCACATATTCTAGTCTCACTTCCTTGTTCTGAACTAGCTCCCTCAAGTAATGATACTTGATAGCTATATGATTTGTCTTAAAGTGCATCACAGGGGTCTTAGAAATATTAATGGCACTCATGTTATCACAATATATGACAACTGGTTCTATGATCTCATCTTTCATACCTTTCAATAGTATCTTCAACCACATAGTATTATAACAATTATCTGTTGTTGCCACATACTCAGCTTCAGCTGTAGATTGTGAGGTGCAATTATGTTTCTTGCTTGTCCATGAAACCAATCTCTTTCCCAGAAGAAATATGCCACCTGTGGTGCTTTTCCTATCATCCACATTTCCAGCCCAATCAGAGTTAGTGTAAACTCTAAGCTCAAACTTATCATTCTTTTTGTAATACAAACCATATTCGTATGTTCCTTTCAAATATCTTAGAATTCTTTTTACTGCCATCATATGAGTTTCCTTGGGATTGGCAGAAAATCTTGCAACAATTCCAACAGCTAGAGCAATATCAGGTCTATTGTGCACAACATATTGCAGCTTTCCAATCATTGACTTGTAAAGGGTTTGATTAACTTCTTTTGTATCATCATTTTTTGTTAACTTTTGTCCAGTAGCCATGCGTGTACTCACTGGTTTTGATTCTTCTATTCCAAAAATTTTCAGTATCTCCTTGACATATTTTGATTGAGTAATATAGATACCATTCTTCATTTGATATATTTGTAAGCCAACAAAGAATTTGATCTCACCAAACATAGACATCTCAAATTCAGTTTGCATCTCTTTTGCAAATATTTGGCATAACACATCTTGTCCACCAAATATAATTTCATCAACAAAAATTTCAGCTAATAAAGTACCTTTATTTTGCTTTGTCTTCAAATACAGATTGTTGTTGTCATTGGTTCTTGTGAATCCAATCTTTGTCAAATAATTGTGTAATCTCTCATACCATGCTCTTGGTGCTTGCTTCAGTCCATATAGTGCCTTGTGTATTCTGCAAACCATGTTCCTCTTTCTTGGGTCAACAAATCCATCAGCTTGTTCAATGTACACTTCTTCTTCTAATATCTCATTCAAAAATGTTGACTTTACATCTATCTGATAAAATTTAAAACCTTTGTAGGCTGCATATGTAAGTAAGGTTCTGACTCCTTCCAACCTTGCAACTAGGGAGAATGTTTCTCCATAATCAATTCCTTCCTCTTGTGCATAACCCTTGCATACCTGTCTAGCTTTATTCCTTGTTACTTCTCCATGTTCATTCAACTTATTTCTGAATACCCACTTAGTACCAATTAAATTTTTTTCATTCAACCTAGGTACAAGTGTCCAAGTCTTATTCTTCTCAATCTGTTCAATCTCTTCATTCATGGCTTGTATCCAGACTTCATTCTCTAAAGCATCTTTTAATTTTTAGGCTCAAAATCACATAACAAGCATGTACCGTCTCTCAACTTACTTCTTGCCATGACTGCAGAATCTTTTGATCCTATGATTTGATCAGGTTTGTGGTGCCTCCTCACATACTTTTCTGGAGTAGGTTCTTGCTTTGCTTCATATTCATTATTCACATTCAATTCAGGTTGTTACTGTGTCTCGACATATCCATCAGATAGCTTAGCAATTACCTCCTGTTGTCTGGCAACCTCATTCTGTGACTCAGCAGGTGCTAGTTGTTGCTCGACAACCTCATTCTCAGGTTCAGGTAATACATTAGAATCTTCCTCATCCAGGTAGACAAATGATTTGTAACTTTCAGGTTCCTGTGTGCTTTTTGCTTCATTTCTTTCTGCATATTCATCAATTCTAACATTTGCACTTTCCACAGTTTTATTAGTGTTAGAATTCAAACACTTATATTCTTTACTCTTAGTTGAATATCCAAGAAATATCTCTTCCTCGCCTTTAGCATCAAGTTTTCCATTTCTATTATCCTTCAATATGAAACATTTACTTCCAAAAAATTTGAAATATCTTACATTAGGTGCATATCCATACAATAGCTCATAAGGTGTAGCATTAGTACCTTTCTTGACTTGTACTCTATTCAGGGTATAGACTACTGTACTTACATCTTCTCTCCAATATTTTTGTGCAACATTTTTCTCCATCATTAGTGTTCTGGCACAATCCATGATAGATCTATTTCTTCTTTCAGCAATACCATTCTGTGGTGGTGTCCTAGATGCAGACATCTGTCTTTTTATGCCTCGGTCATTGCAGAACATGTTAAACTCATTAGAAATAAACTCACCTCCTCGGTCAGATCTCAAACATTTCATACTTTTACCTATCTCCTTTTCAACTTTTTCCAAGTACCACTTAAATAACTGGAATGCATTAGATTTTTCTTTAAGAAACATAACAATCATCATTCTAGAGTAATCATTAACAAATAGAATAAAATATCTATCTCCACAATAACTTTTCTCTCCTATGGGACCACAAAGGTTAGTATGAACCAATTCTAGAATTTCCTCAGAAGTATGCATCTTGCTCTTGAAACTAGATTTAGTCATCTTTCCCAATTGACATTGCTTACACATTGCATTTTTTAGGTTTCTTTAACTTAGGCAGCCCTCCAACTTTTTTCAATTTTCTTATGCTTACCAAGTTATCAAAGTTTACATGACACAACCTTTTATTCCATAACCAAACATCATTATATTGTGCAAACAAGCATGTCTCATCAACTAAGTCTAGATAGAAAAAGTTACCTTTTGTCTGCTCCCCACTTCCAACTAGTTCTTCAGTGGCATCATATATCTTTGCCTTCTTGTGATGGAATTCAACTGTAACCAGAAGTATTCAACTATGCAATACTTAATAAATTATAGTTAAGATCATCAACCCAATATATATTGTCACATCTGATCTTGTCAGTCAATTTAATTGATCCTTTCCCTTTAACAAGACATGGTGCATCATTACCAAACTTAACATAACCACCATTGCACTGATCTAAGGTTTCAAATTTATCCTTATCACCAGTCATGTGATGTGAACAACCACTGTCAATAATCCAATGATCACCTTTACTCATATAAGAAATTAATTTAGTTTTCTCATCATCATCAGAATCATCTTTCATAGCAACATACATAACTTCTATATCATTTTCATCAGAATTGTCAAAACCACTGTCAGAAGCTTCTTCAGCTATATAGAAAGATTTCTTACTTTTGTCTTTGTAATCCTTATACCTTCTAAAATCTTGGTCATCCTTTCTGTCTTTGTACTTGTTGTCTCTTCTTTCATCTTTGTCATTCTTATTAGGACATCTAGCAGCAATATGACCAACTTTGTTACATGAAAAACTAATTATAGGATGTTTACCTTTGTATTTTCTTTTTCCTCTAGATAGTCTTCTTGCCATAAGTGCCTCAAGTTCTTCCAGATCATCATCTGTAGTGTCGCTGTCACTGTTCACACATTTCTTTCCTTTCTTTGATTTGTTAAGGACCAACTGGGATCTAAATGCATAATCAATAGCTTTTGGAGTGTAGTTATCAAAATTTGACATCTCAAATGCAGTAAGTCTGCCTACCAGACCTTCTAAAGTCAAATTATTTTTAGGGGTGCATATAAATTCTTGAATTGCAGAGACTCTAATAGCATATACAGGAAGAAGAGTCCTCAATACCTTTCTCATAATGGTGTTATCATCAATGGTTCCATTAGCTCCTCTAATAACATTCATAACTTCTTTTATCCTACCACAATATTGAACTATATTTTCTCCTTCTTGCATTTTCATTTCATCAAAATTACCTCTTAAACTTTCAGATTTGGCTCTTAGCACATTTCTATCTCCTCCATAGATGGTTATAATGGTATCCCACATCTTCTTTGCATTAGTACATTTCTTTATGTCTTCAAATTCAGGATATCTCAGGGATGATGCGATCTCCAACATTGCTTGATTGTGTTCTTGCTTTTCTCTTAACTGTTCAGCGGTGAAAGGTGTAGTAGGGGCTACATAATCATGTTCAATATAGCATTTAGCAGCATCACCAATACTAGCTAGATGCAATATCATCAAACTCTGCCATGTAGGAAAGTTATATTTGTTCAACTTTGGTACCTCCTTTTTATACATCTTGATCTTTTGCTCCAAGTACCTTCAAACTATTTTCAAGAGACCAAATCTCTGATACCAATTGTTAGAATGAATTTAGAATAACTGAGAGGGGGTGAATTAGTTATCCTTAGGTATAGATGTATCAATTAAAAATTTATAGCACTTTAAACAACTCAGATCTTCTCGCCAGCAACAACATATGTCAACAACATAAATATGCAGTTTACTGTTCAAATATAATCAGCTTGTAGAAACTTAACAAGAAAATGCAACATAAACAATCACACAAGTTGACACCAATATTTAACGTGCAAAACCAAATTGGGAAAAATCACCAGTAACATGCTACCAACTTTTCACACTTCTAAAGTGAGCTCTGCTAGGAGCCAACCCTGTTAAAGGTTACAAAACACATTGTTAAATGTGACATGGTTAAAGGATTTAATCACCTTGTCAGGAGTGGCCTTGTTAGAGGTCTTAGAACATTCCACCTGAATGTCACATTGCTTAAAGGATTTATACAATGACTGTTAGGTCAACCTAGTTAAAGGATTTTGACTGATACAATGGTTAGAAAGTAATCAGTAGGTGTGATCTGATACATACAACTTACTTTGCAAATCCAAATCCAATTCAGTCGTAATGCTAATTTACTAAGTGGCCTCTATTCTCATTTCAATCTTCAAATCTGCTTGGAAATCCGTCAAGCAATCACTTTCACAACTCTCTGCGTCTCTTCTCATCCTTCTCTGCTAGATCATGCCAATCAGTCAATTAACCATGCAATCCTCTTGCATACACTTATCACATACATCTATCTTCTTGAATAGCCTCTTGAGGTTATCTTATACCTCTTCACCTAGGTAAAATAAATCTTTTGCCGCTTAATCAAGATTGTAGATCTTAGGTTAGGTCAGATCCAACAGATCTTTCCATCATTTACATTTAATTTATTTCTCCAAAGTAATCACTAATTAAATCTTGGATCCATGAGTTAATTACGATTACCCATACATTTAAGTAGTGTGGACCAATCATGCTTATCCCTAATTAACTTTACATATCCCAATAAATTCAATTATGTCAGCCAGAGATCTCAAATCTCAACAATTACCAAAATACTGCTCCTCGGCCAACACTATGTTCTTCCACTCAGTCATCACTGTTTTCCTCGGCAATTTACTGGCACTTGGTCGACACTTAGAAATTATGCTCAGCATACACTGGTGCTCGAATGGCACAAATGTTGCTCGGCATATATTATTCCTAGTAAACTGACATCTTGACTTAGTGGTATAGATAAACAACACATTACTTTGCCAATATGCCAACTGATCAAGTACCCTTGTAATTTCTCATAACTCAACCATTTCACTTAGTCTTCTTGTTATCCTTGCCTTCAAATCTTCTTCAAAAATCAATAGATATGGTACTCAAACATATAGAAATAGTCTCACTAGTTAAGGTTTGACATCAATGACAAAACAACAATTGTTTCCATTGTAGCTTTCCAACACAACTAAGTTATATCATGTGTTAATGAATTAATGTGATGTTGCTAAGTTTGAATGATTAATTATTTCTTATGTTATTTGGTGATTTGGTTATTTATTGTATTCAGTACTTATCAAGTGAATCGGTGAGTTCAGTTTTAAATGTTTGAGTTTTGATTTGTCTGATTCACCCCCCCTAAGTAGGACCAACAATTGGTATTAGAGCCTTGTTACTCTGAAGTGATAAGGTTAAAGGACTTGAGTTAAGATATAAAGATGTATAAGAGGGAAGCACCAAATCCAAATAGGGATCATTTCTCTACATGGAAAATTAGAATAAGGTTTCATGTGTCTAGAGTAGGAGAATACACACTTTACTATCTTGAGAATGAATATGTAGCACCGACTACTACACCTTTGACTATCAGTGAGCAAAGACAGAAACATGAACACAGACAAGTCATGATTGATATTGCTTCTACACTTATCAACCAAGAATATGATGGGCTTGATGGTTTTACTATTGCGAAACAAATGTGGGATAAGATTATTTTTACCTATGGTAGAGATATTCAACATGTTCAAAAGGATAAAGCAGAAAGCTTGAGAGGTAAATTTGACTCTATGAGGATGAAGGAAGTAGAGAACACAATACAATATAGTAAAAGACTTAAGGATATTGTTAATTATATAAGAGGAGCTAGTGGTATCATAACAAAGGATGATGTTACAAGCAAAATGTTGAGAACTCTGCTACCAAGTTATGTTATTCATATATCTGCTATACAAGAGCTGAAATCTATACCCCAGATGAATGTTTCACTAGATGCTACTATTGGTAAGTTAACTGCATTTGAACTTAATGATTTTGATAATAGTATGCCTGCTACTTCTCAGATTGAATCTTCATTTAAGTCTACATTAAAGATTGGAAAGGCTAGGGAAACTGCTGCTAGAGATAATTATTTGAGTAGTTCTAGTGAGAAATTTTATAGTTGCACTAAAGGAACTGAAGAACTATTTACTGAATGTGATGAGAATGAAAGAGAATTTGAAGCTTTGTTGGCTAGAAGGCTACAAAGAGGAAAAAAAATACCAATGTAAGTTACCCTTGAAATTTTTTAATTGTGATAAAATTGGTCACATTGTATCTAAATGTCCAGAGATTGATAAGGAGGAAAAGAAAGATAATGACAAGAGAGAAAACAAATTCAGGAGATACAGAGACAACAAAAACCAAGGTAAAAAATCTTGTTATATTGTTAATGAAGGACAAAGTTATGATGATTCTATTGAGAGTAATGAGGAAAAATAAGTTGTGTGTGTGTGTTTCTATAAAAGATGATTATGATGAAGAAGAATCTAGAGCCCTAATATCACAAGTAAGTAAGAATGAAACATGTATTATAGATAGTGGTTGTTCACATCACATGACTAGTGACACACTTAAGTTTATTTCCTTGGAAAATCATGATGGAGGTTATGTTAGATTTGGTAATGATGCTCCATATCTTGTGAAAGGAAAAGGATCTATAATTCTACTAAATAACATAATATGTGATGATGTGTATTGGGTTGAAGGATTAAAGTATAATTTGTTGAGTGTTGCATAGCTTAACAATACATGTCACCTATTGGAATTTCAATATGAAAGAGTGAAAGTATTTGATGAGAAGAGTAATCTAATTGCTACTAGAGAGAAATCTAAAGAAAATCTATTTCATCTTGATACTTCTATGAAGAGTTTCCTATTTTCTAAAGTTGAAGATGTTTGGTTATGACACAAAAGACTTTGTCATGTTAATTTTGACAAATTAATCAAAGTGAGTAAGAAGAATAGAGTAAGAGGACTACCGAGACTTGAAATACCAAAGAATGCTATTTGCAGAGAATGGTAGATGGGTAAGATGACCAAATCTAGTTATTCAAGCAAGACTTATGTTACACAAGGAATTTTGGGTTTAGTTCATATTGATTTATGTGGATCGATGAGAACTCAAAGTTATTATGGAGACAAATATTTTATTTTATCTATGGATGATTATTCTAGAATGATGTCTATAATATTTCTAAAAGAAAAATCTAATACATTTGAAATGTTTAAGTGGTATAAGACCCAAGTTGAAAAAGAAACTGGAAGACAGTTGAAATGTTTGAGATCCGACAAAGGAGGTGAGTTTACTTCTGATGAGTTTACAATGTTTTGTAATGAGAATAGAGTAAGAGGACTACCGAGACTTGAAAAATAGAGAATGCTATGTGCAATGAATATTAGATGGGTAAGATGACTAAATCTATTTTTGCAAGAAAGACTTATGTTACACAAGAAATTTTGGATTTAGTTCATACTGATTTATGTGGACCAATGAGAACTCAAAGTTATTATGAAGACACATATTTTATTTTATTTATGGATGATTATTTTAGAATGATGTCTGTAATATTTTTAAAAGAAAAATATGATGCATTTCAAATGTTTAAGTGGTATAAGACCCAAGTTGAAAAATAAACTGGAAGACAGTTGAAATGTTTGAGATCCGACAGAGGATGTGAGTTTACTTCTGATGAGTTTACATTGTTTTATAATGAGAATGAAATCAAGAAACAATTTTCAGCACCGAGAAAACCACAACAAAATGGGATTGATGAGAGGGGAAATAGATCTATTGTTGATTGTGCTAGGACACTGATGATTGAAAAAGGAGTTTTACATAACTTCTAGCGGGAAGTTGTGAGTACTACTATTTATACATTGAATCGAGTACAAATGAAGAAAGGTACCAACAAGACACCTTATGAAATCTGATATGATCACAAACCTAATGTTAGTTACTTTAAAATATTTGGGAGAAAATTCTATATTCTAAAAGATTATAGAGAAGGCAATTTTGATTCGAAAGGAGATAAAGGGATATTCTTAGGATATTCTACATAGAGTAAAGCTTACAAATGTTTGAACAAGGTTACTAATAAAATGGGGGAAAGTGCAAATGTAAGAATTGACAAATTTGCAGAAAGGAATGATGAAGATAGTAAGAAGGAACCTGATGATTATGATAAGTTTGTATATGTACAAGATGATGCACCTGAAACTTTATCGAGAGCACCTACAGAGGAGGAAGATGAACAAGAAGTTCCACAACTGAATGTTGATAATGAAGAACCAAGAGCTACTGAGCCTATTTTGGAAAAGTATGCAAGAAGGCACCATTCCCCAAGAAAGATTATTGGAAATAAGGAAGCTGGAGTGATGACTAGAAGAAATACCAAAGACAATACATGTTTGATATCTTCATTTGAGCTGAAAAAAGTTATGAAACATTAGATAATGAAGATTGGATGAAAGAAATGAAAGAAGAACATGATCAAAATGAGAAGAAAAAAATATGGAATTTAGTATCCAAACCTAAAGACAAAAATGTTATTGGTAATAAATGGATTTTCATAAACAACTTGAATGAGCATGGAGAAGTTATTAGAAATAAAGCTAGATTGGTTTGCAAAGGTTATGCACAAAAAGAAGGATTTGACTATGGAAAGACTTTTGCACATGTTGCCAGACTAGGAGTTAGAATACTTCTAGCATATGTTTCTTACAAGGGATTCAAAGTATATCAGATGGATATAAATTCTACATTTCTTAATGGGATACTTGAGGAAGAAGTATACATTGAGCAACCCAAAGGATTCATAGAGAACACAAACAAGAACAAGGTGTGTAAGTTACATAAAGATTTATATGGATTTAAACAAGCACCCCGAGCATGATATGAGAGGTTGTACTCTTATCTAATCAAAATAGGATTTCAAATAGAAAGTGATAACAATAATGTTTACTTGAAGTGTGAAAATGATAATAAAGTTTTGATTTCTGAAATTTTTGTTGATGATATTATATTTTGAGGCAATGACACTTTATATAAAGGAATTTATGATGAAATGAGAAAAGAGTTTGAGATGTCAATGATCAGAGAGATTAATTTCTTTCTAGGTCCACAAATACAACAAGTTATTGGAGGAATCTATATTACACAAGCCAAGTATATCAAAGAGATTCTTAAAAATTTTGGTATGGAATATTCTAAACTTGTTGGAACATCAATGGTTACTGGATGTAAATTATCTAAAGAGGATGAAATACAAGAGGTGGATAATACTCTTTACCAATCTATGATTGGTAAATTGTAGTATGTTTTTCACAATAGACCTGATATAGCACACATTGTTATAATTATTGCAAGATTTTCTTCTAATCCAAAGGAAACACATATGTCTATAGTAAAAATAATTTTGAGATACTTGAAAGGCACAGAAGAGTTTGGATTAGTATACAAGAAAGGGGGTACTTTTGATCTGCACGTATACACTAATGTGGATTGGGCTGTAAATGTTGATGACAAAAAAAGAACTAGTGTAGGCGCATTCTTTCTAGGTGAAAGTTTGGTTACATGGATGAGCAAGAAACAAAGTTGTATTTCAAAGTCTACTGTCAAGGGTGAATATGTTGCTACTGCTATGGATTGTGCAAACAAAGTATGGATTAAGAAATTACTTGATGGTATGCAAGAAGAGATCACATATCCGGTTACTATTTTTTTGTGATAATAAAAAAGCTGTTAACATATCAAAGAACCCGATTATTATTCAAAGACCAAGCATATTTTTATCAAGTATCACTACTTGAGAAAGAAAGTTCAAGAGAAAAATGTGAAATTGGAATATGTGAATTCAAAGGAATAACTAGTTGATATCTTTACAAAGCCACTACCTAAGGATTATTTTGACTATCTAAGAGATAAATTAGGGGTTCTTCCCCTATCCAATGTTCACTAAGGAGCATGAGGCATGCTGCATCAATTCTATATTTCATTAGAATATCTATTTTTGAATTAATGTTAGTATGACACACTATAGGTGATTCCTGAAGTTGTGAAAATATTTTTGTATGTAATGTTTTATGAGTACATGTCAGGTATAATCCACTACTGGAACAAGTTTTCAAGAGTATGAATTTTTTGGTTTTGTTGTCAAGAGGGAGAATAATGAACTGATGACATTTATCTATAGAGAGATATTGAGGGAGATTGTTATATTTACTCATGAAGGAGATTCAGAATGTATGTTACAAAAATAGAAGATTTATCCAAGAGGGAGATTTAGAACATAAATAAGAAAGTGGAAACAAATATATCAACTCAAAGGGAGTACATTTATGTATTTGAGAGTTGCCATCATTAATTGCTATAACACTGTTATAGTGGTTCTCATCAATGCCAAAGAGGGAGATTTTTGATTAACTGATGAATATCCAATGGAGATGATGAAGACCGAGTGATACCGAGTATCATGATTGTAGAAATGGTTAGATCAGTTGTTGTTTTATCATTGATGTCAAGAAATTGATTAATTAATTTTTATTGTGTTACCATATCTTAAGAGGAGAAGTGAAATGGGTGAAAAATATAGATCAGACAATGATGAAGTAATGATGTTATAGTTGTTTTCTACTATATCTTTGATGTTATCAAATTGGTACATTTGATTGATCAAGTCGGGAACTGCAATGAATTAAGTTATGACTGAAAGAGATACTTTACCAAGCTAGACTGAGTCACTCAATAGAATTTTATGTGAGTCAGTTATAGTTACCGAGCATTGAGAATGAGTTAGATATCAAGGATTGAATGAAGTCAGTTACCAATTTACAAAGAAAGTTTTACTGAGTACATTATGTTGATATTAAATAATGATGAAATCAAATTTAATGTGAAGTGATGATGAGCTGGATGAGGAAATGAATTAAATAAAGTTTGTTACAAGATCTATGAATGGTAAAATTCAATATGAATATCTAAGGTGAAGATCAAGCGGCAAAACTAAAAAATGAAAATTCCAAGAAAAGTTACAAGTTCTGAGGTAAAAGTGATTTGGTTCACCAAGTTGAGAAATTTGAAGAAGATGATCGAACAACTGAGTGCAAAGGAAGGAAAATCAAATTAAGAAGATTAAGAGGCAAAATTATACCTATATAAGGAATGATAATTATATAGAGTGTAAGGCTACTGGAGAATTGAACAGAGAATGAAAGAATCTTAATAACAACATTTATCGAGAAGAATAGAGAAAGATAGATTAAAGAATCTACATTCTGAGAAAGAGATCAATGGAGTATGAGATGCCAATATTCAATTAAGCATAAAGGATCTGATCCAAGCATAGTGAGTTGTGATTTTTACAGATCAAAGTTTATTGTTTCTTATTAATATTTGTAACAACAAAATCTCTTAACCGAGTGGATTTAACTGTCCTATTTGTAGAACCTAGACTTAGGTGACATTCCAAAAGAGTGTTTAAAGACCTCTAAAAAGGCCACTCCTAATAGGATGAAGGTCATAATGATCTAAGGCAAATCCCCTAACAGGGTCACATTTAGAAAATGTGCTTTTAATCTTTAACATGATAAGTTCTTAATCGAGCGTACTTTAGAAGGGTACATTTTTATTATGGGTTACAATTCCCATAGAGGCTTTTCTGAAATTGGGTTTCCTCATTAAATCTTGTGTTACTAAGTTAAATCTGGTGTCAACTGAGTTATATCATGTGTTAATGGGTTAGTATGATGTTTCTAAGCTTGAATGATTAATTTCTTCTTATGTTATTTGGTGATTTGTTTATTTATTATATTCAGTACTTACCAAGTGAATCAGTGAGTTCAGTTTTAAGTGTTTGAGTTTTTATTTGTCTGATTCACCCCCCCTCTTAGTGGAACCAATAGTCACTTGGCTTAATGTTGTAGATGACATATGCTACAGTTGTTTTAGTGAAGACTGGGTATTGGACAATGACAGGGAACTGTGACAAAGTTATTCTCTGAGTTTTGAGGATAACTTGCATGCGATATCGATTCATGTTATGCAAGCTTGAGGAATGACAAATGACATGTTGAGGAATGTTTTTTTTATGATTATTGGGCCACAAAACTCTTGGTGATGTTAGATGTGGCATGTGTTATGGAGAAGACCTATTTGGGGATGACTTCAGATATGAAGCGTATTTTATGGATGAAAAGCATAGATTACGAATTTTGGATTATAATTGATGAATTATAATTGATGTTTACTTTTTATAGGTATCAAGTGCATCTTAGAAAGGGGTTATGTACTTATTTATGCATCGAGGAAGTCTTAATTGGCTGACCTAATTGTTTATTGTAAACCTCTATAAAAGAAAGTTGTTTTCTTTTGTGGTAAGGGTGGTAACAACGAAGTGTGGAAGATGTGAGCTTGTTTGTGTGAAGTCTGCTAGATGTAGAGAAGAGGTTGTGATTAAGAGACTTAATCGGAATTGATCAATAAAAAATAGTTGCTATCAGATAACTCATTGGATTGTATATGTCATATACACTTGTATTTCAAATAGTATGTCCCGAAGGTGGATTTAGCCTTCTTTAGGCAGTGTGCCTAGGCAGTGAACCTATTGTTCTCTTGACTCCTAATAGGGTTTGTCCTTTAATAGGGACTATGTACTATAATGCATTAATAGGCTCCTAATAGGGATACTATACTCCCAGTATACTATTTGTGGTTGCTAATTCACACCAGGGTTTTACCTTTAACAGGGTTTCCTCGACAAAAAGGATTGTGTTATGGTGTTGTATTTACTGTATTATCAATTGGATTAAAGTTTTTGTTTATAAAGTATAATCTTTAATAATATTTATCACAACTGATTCACCCCCCCCTCTCAGTTGTGTTGGTGGACTATTATTCCTAATAGGAAATGGAAAATACATTTATGATCCCACACATCTACCAAATTGTCATTAAAATAATATTAAATTAGTAGTATATAGAAGGCACATCAACCAATTAGGAACTCAACCTAGAGGCAATCAGAGCCATGCTAGATTACATTGAATGCATGGGCCAATTTATATTTTATTATAGTGTGAAATTTCCACATCAATTATACTAAAGAGTGAGTCTCAATCATTGCTTGTAATTGTTGTTAGAATAGTCACAAAGGATAACTGAGAGGGGGGGGGGGTGAATCAGTTATCAGCTAATTTGATTCTTTTCTTTTATTAACTCTAGAATATAATAAAGTAAATGCACATTCAGATAACACAATAGACAACACCATAATTTGGTTACAGGAAAACCAAATGGTAAAAACCCTGGTGGGAATTAACACCCACAATGAACTATACTTGTTTATAATAATCCCTGTTAGAAGATCTTGCAACCCTATTAGGAGTTGTTCTTTACAATGCAATAAGTATAGT
>MU226668.1:335857-350989 GCA_018584345.1 Thuja plicata
TTCTAGTTCTTCATCAACTTCTTCTTTCTCATTATTGCTAGAGATGTGAGATTTCTTACCATGGACTGAAGCTTTGAAGGCTGTTTCACTTTTGGGTTCAGTCTTCAATCTTGATATCTCAAATGCAAAGATTTTACTAATCAAAGTCTCTCTCTTGAAGTCTTGTGAAAATTGCATGGTTTCTTCTAGAATACTGATCTTGTTCTCATAGCCTGATGTTAAAGTAGTCAATAGCTTGTCCATTATGCTTTCTTCTGATATTTCTCCACCATTATTTCTGATTCCAAAAACTGCTTCATTTATCCTTTGATTATAGGCTTTGATGTTTTCTTCAGGTAACATCTCAAGATTGTTGTATTTCTTTTTCCATGTTTTCCTACGTGCATTCTTTCCTTGAACATCTCCTTCAAACATGTCTTCTAAATTCCTCCATATTGTGTATGCCTTTTCTACCTTCTTGATCTCAGAGAATTCACTATCAGATAGTGCACTTGTAAGGGCTTCTTTGGCAACTGCATTCGCTGTGAATGTATCCTTTTGTTTACTAGTAGAATCATCTCTTGAAAGGTTTTTTAGAGAGGGAATAACAACTTCTTGTGTGGCTATCTCAAAGATGTGAAAACCAACACACTGTAGATGTGTTATCATTTTGTTTTTCCAATCCAGATAATTTTCTCCCTCCATCAAACTTAGGACTCTCTTTTCTGAAGTATGCCATCTGATCTACCTTAAGCTATTAGGCTTTATCTTCAAGGCACTTGGCTCTGATACCAATTGTTAGAATAGTCCCAAAGGATAACTGAGAGTGGGTGGGGGGTGAATTAGTTATCAGCTAATTTGATTCTTTTCTTTTATTAACTCTAGAATACAATAAAGTAAATGCACATTCAGATAACACAATAGACAACACCACAATTTGGTTATGGGGAAAGCAAATGGTAAAAACCCTGGTGGGAATTAACACCCACAATGAACTATACTTGTTTATAATAATCCCTATTAGAAGATCTTGCAACCCTGTTAGGAGTTGTTGTTTACAATGCAATAAGTATAGTGACCTGGTTAAGGGTCTGACCCTGTTAGGAGTCTTTTACAAATAATCCAGTTAAGGGTGAGGACTCACTGTCCAAAAGCTCACTACTTTAATGGTGAAGGCTACAACGTTCTATAGATCAAATATACACTATATCTGATGATGAACTATAGAGTAGACCTGTTGTCTTGATCAATTCCAGTGTATTGTAATCTTTCACTTCTTCTTCACATAGATCCTTGATGAATGAAACACAACTGATATCCTGCTCTGCACTTTTCCCATTTCTTTTCTTTTCATTCACACTTAGCGTTCCACAAATGAACTACTATAATTATCTTCCTCAAAGTATGAGATCATGGGACTTGTCAAGAAACTATTCATAACATCCTTGTCGGCTTAACTAACCACACAAGCATAATTACAACCGTGCAATATAAACGGAATAGACATGACACTTCACTAAGTCGGCCTCACCAGATTAACTCTAACTTTGCAATCTCGTTGAAACACGTTTGGTGCCTTTAGATAAATATCATCAAATCATAAATAAATTTGGATATACACACGCATATCTTGAAAATAGGTGCAACTCAAGAACCAATGCAATACGTCGGCTTTGTACAGATAAACTCCAGAAACTGTAACTTCCTCTAACAGAATTACACAACACAATTGAAACTTCATATGTGAGTCTGCATGTATGAACAAAGCATAATAAACATGTCTACAATATGAACATAACCATTCTGATAAGTACATACATAAAATTGTTGTATATTATATGTTGTCATCAATGACAAACATACACTCAACTAGCTTCCAAAGGTAAATCTCAAACAATTGTTGGGTTGTAAAAAATAATTGATAGTTAAGGAATTTTACAAACATTAGAAGTATAAGGTCACAATAGGATTGACACCAATGAATGAAAATATTAATATGAAAGAACCCACAACTTATTTCAAACCCAAAAATTTACATCCCCTTAGGTAGGGAACTTGGTTCATAGCTCTTATAAAAGGAGATGAATGTTTACATTGAAATTATCAATTAAAGACATAAAATATGATAATGGTTAACACATAGATGTACGAAAGGTTTTTAATATGATTATAATTATCATGAAAAAAGCACAAAAATCTTACTGACTTAGAAAATCTTTCTTGCAAGAATCAAATTAGAAGATTTATTTCCTATTATTTGGCCTAGAGTTAGGACATGTAGACACCTAAAATTGTTCATCTTTGATCAATTTAGCCTTATTCCCTAGAATTTCCCAACCATCTAAATTAATTAAAAAGTATCCTCTTATTTAGCTAATATTGTCCTTTTTTCTCCAATATTCCATAAGTCCTAACCCAAGGTAAATAATTATCTTTTATTGTTTATCCCATCCTTAGCCCTCTTCTCCCAGTCAATTAAATAAATAAATTTGTATATTTAATTCTCCCCTCATATGTCACTTCCTCCTACATTCCAACTTTCCTCCTAATCATGATCTTAATCTCCACCCATTCTCATCTTTAATCAAGTGCACACACTTAATGCTTTCTTAAGTGTGGTCAACTCTCCCATCACCTCAACCATATGGGCTTGTCTCATCATGTACGCAAAATTTTAATTCATTTAACTCTTCTTCTCCATCTTCCACCCTTGATCCTCATCATGCAATCTAAATCATCCATCCCTTTCATCCAAAACCCTATATATCCAATCCTTAACTGTTTTATCCCTTTCTCACCTATTTTCTATTTGAGTGTTATTATGATGTCAAAATCGTGAACACACATCCAAATAAAACATCTTGGGAAGATCATTGAAAAGGGAGGTTTGATATAATTCATTTTGGTTGTATTTTGAGATTATTTGGCCTCTTTTTCTTTATCTGGAGTGTATGTTTAATTTTATTTCTAAATCATTCACATATTGAGTACAAATCTCATTGCACACATTCAAGTACACTTGGTGACACTCACATCACATGTTCAAACTAATTCATTTGCTATTTTTTGGCATTTACATGTTGATAGGTTGTGCTTTGGTAGAATTATTTGTGATCTGGTAGGCTTGCCAATTTTTTGTGGGATTGTAAGTAAATAATCAATTCTGTTAATTTAATCATTCAATAGGTTCACTTTGTATATAGGTGAGAGAACTTTATAATCTAATGGTATTTTAGCACACTTAAAAATTATCTAATCCCATATTTTGGTGGGTGTATCTATCTCGCACAAATGTTGTGATTAGTTCTGATTTGGCAAGTACAACATACTTTAGTGGTAGTGCTATCAAATTTGCAAGTATGTAGTCTATGTGGTATAGTGGGTATGTATAATGATTTGGCAAGTCGATTATTCTAGTAAGACCACCCCATGTTTTGGTGTTATAGTTGAATAATACAACGAGTATACAAATAAAACAACACATAACATATTCCAGCATAATCAACTTAAAATATGGTAGTTCTACAAAAATTAGGCAAACTTTACCAAATCTAAAGTCTAGTAGATTCATAAAAATTTTGGTAGGTACACATTATAGATTTGCAAGACCATATTTTCCATATTTTGGAGAGTTCAACTTTCAAGTGATAGGATCACAATATCATTCAGTGAGAATGTTAGATTGGTGGGGTTGATCTATTTTCCAGCAAGCCCTATAGATTTGTGCGACCATATTTTCCATATTTTGGTGGGTTCAACTGTTAAGTGGTACATTTAGAATATCACTCAGTGGGATCACTAGATTGGTGGTATTGGATATATCATCCAGTGTGATTGAAGATAATTGGTGGATTTTCTCTATCTTCCAAAAGGATTGCACTATAAATTAACAACAAAAATCATGTACAATTTTTTTAAAAAAATTTAAGCTATTTTCCTTGCAAATTTCCTTCATCAAATTTAAATATCAAAAAAAATCTTTGGGGGTTGCACCCCCAAACCCCTACTAGTAGGGGACCGAACCCATCTCCTACATCCCTCAATCATTGGGTTGACTATTCCAACCCCCTCAGGTTAACGGATTATTTTCTTTGATATATTTTGGCACCTAAGCTATTTGTTTTGCAACTTGACATTGATTTCAAAAGACAAAATTCTCAAATTACAAATGCATCATCTTGCAACATCATGGTCCAAGATCATTTTTATCGATAATCTAGGAACAATTTTAAAATGGTCAATTAATATTCACAGTGTAATTAGGGCGGGTGTGTGTGTTAATGTATTCCCTACCCTTACATTCTCATATGAGCTTGGGTATAAAAAATCACACATAAACCTAAGTCTTTTTTGTAATCCTGCAAGTGTTAGCATGTATGCATACTCTGTTCTTGTATGCCCATATGAGCTTGGACATGAAAAATGCCTAATAATTTTGATATTTTGTGATTCCTTCTTGGGAATTTGATTGCATTAACACCCTTCTAAGGAATTGTTGGAAAGATAATCGATCTTCAAGATACTTCATCATGGGCTAATTCATTGTTTTTCGACATTTATGGATAAATGTGACATTTTTTCTACATTGGTCATTAATTTGACATTTTTTCTACATAAGGAAGAATGATACAATATTAGTGTATTTCCCCATCAATGGGATAATGCTTAGTCATTAGGAGTTGTTTTTATGTCTCTCTAACATGACAAAAAGAAGTCATCAGGGAAATATCCGTAGGGTATTTTCGATGAGAATTCAGGTTGGGGAGAATGTCTATGGTTGGAGGAAATTATTTGGAGGTTTCTCTGATTAGGATGGAATTGGGAAATACTAAAATCTAATTTTTCTGTATTTTCTATGTCTTAGTAAACTACATTTTTGAAGGCCTTCGGGACATTTCAGGGATGATCTTCTGTAGGGAAGGGTAACCTGGGTTTCACTTCCTATTTTTGGGTCTACCGTTATTTATTATCTTTCCAACAAAGTAAACGGTTCAGAAATTAGACCCAGGACTAGAAAGTTATGCCTTCTCCAAGTAGGCCTAAAGTTTTATATAGTTTTTTGAAATTTTTGGTAGTTTTAATAAGTTTATTTGTAATAAATATTATGGAAACTCTTCATTTCATTTCCAAGGTATTCTAGTGGCCCTTAGGATCCATCATATTCGTATAAACTCTGATTTTGAATAGAATGGATCACTTTTTGGCTTGCAATTTTGTTGTTGGTCTTCTGGTTTTTACATTGAACTTGGCAATACCGCAGGCATCTCATCAGGTATTGTAATCTGATTCATAAATTAGATCAATGGTATCAGAGTGGGAACGCTCCTTTATACCAATTTACACAAGGTCCTCCTACCAAAGATTGGGATTGGATACACAAGATTTGTCACAATATCCACCTTTGAGGCGCACACAATCAAAGATGTCAGCTGACGTAGTAAAGAAATTGGTGGAGGAGGATTTAAATAAGAAATGAGAGGAGATGATGAGTCAATTTTCACTCCTTCTATAGAATCAAAAACCCTCTAGATCAAGAACAATTTTTTATGGAAATACCCCTTCCAAAGTGCAGGTAAATTTTGACATCCCAAATTTTGAAGGAAAAGTCAATGCTGAAGCTGTTGATAACAAGATATCAAAATTGGATAGATACTTTTTTGTAAATGATTTCTTGTATGCATAAAAATGCATCACTATATCAAGTTTATTGACATGCAACCTACTTTCTAATTGAAATCCATAATCCACAGCGGCCTAATAAGATTTGGATGCTTTTGAAGTGCTTTATGCCAATAGAAGAGGTTACGATTCCACACATATATCTTACGTGTCACATGTCTATTGATGCAAGTAACAAACCCTCATGGTGGTTGTTGGATTTGAAGGGTATCACAATATTCATTCATATATCAAAATCTAAATCCAAATGAAAGGGGAGACCTTAGAATCATAGATGCCATTGGATTGAGGGGGCATGACTGTAATGGCTATTTTTTATCATGGATAAATCACCACAAACACAACTGAATTTTCTTTTTGAAATAGCATCATTGCAATATCCAATAGAACATGTGCATGCCATTATTATTGCAATGTGCAATGCCACCTAGTGCCTATAAGGTGTCGAAGAACATTTGTACATGTTCTCAAGAAGACAAGAGTATAACAAAAGGAGGATGCTATAGGTGAAACATTCTATAATACCCACTCATATTTTGCTTTCAGTTTTGATGTCGTACTCTTTTAGGCAGTTATTTCAATTGATTGGCCAAATTATTTTAGGCTACATTTCATGCGAGCTATTATTATTTCAAGGGATGATGATTCAGGACTACGATTTCCTATATGATTATCAGATGATTACATAGACTAGATGTGGATATTATCATGATGATTATTATATAATTGATTTTAGATTATGATGTACTTACCCCATACTTGCATGTGTATGGTTGTTTTATATGTTGATGTACTTGTGACATGTTGTTATGGTAGAGGACGGAGACGTAGTTACTTGCTTTGCGAGATCCACACGTTCGACCGACCCCCATCATTGTTTGCAATATTATATTGGATGTACATGCATGTTCTTTTGGTGACAGGATTGCAAGTACAGGGCATCGTCTTCCCTGAATTCGCAGGAGTGAGCGTGCCCATACATTCATCTCAATGGTAAAGAGGGGAGGTAACATATAGATCCAAAACCCTAACCTAAGCCTAATCATCCTAATGTTGGATGAGTTTCAGTTTGACTACCCTATCCAGATTCATCTAGTTGACAGGAATTTGAATATCCCTTCCTTGAGTATGTTTGTTTTTGCTTATGTTTGCTTTCAGGTGATTTATTGGGTTATTGAGTGATTTTCCATGTTTTATGATTTAATGGATTATAGTTGAATTAAATATTTAATTATATCCTATGTTTATTTGAGATAATTAATTAAATTCAAATATTTGAATTTAATTAAGTATTTAATTGAAAATTAAAGTAAATATGCTTTTATGATTAATTAAATGATTAAATATTTTGTTGTGTGTATTATTGTGATAGAAATACTTAATTTAATATTTTATTAATTACATGTGCATGAATGTGTTCAAAAAGTATTTTCAAATTCAAAGAAATCTCAACTAGATATTAGGAGTCAAAGTTGAGTTGTGGAATAAAAGATATTTTTAATTATTTAATTATGAATTTCTTTCAATTTCAAGTTGAGTCTTTTTAGGGATTGACTTGGGAGTTGTCATCAAGTTTTGCATGTTTAGGGGAATTTGATTTTCTTTAGGAGAATTCTCCTCTCATTCTCTCATAACAGGTTTTGGTATTTTTGGAGAGCTTTTGGTGTTCTTGGATTTTTGGAGAATTGGGAGTTTTTGTGGTTGCTTATTGGATAGGAGATTTGTGTGATTTTTTGGTTTTCATGTGCTTGGATCTTCGTGGTTTCCAGATTTGTGGTTGATTCATGCTTGGAGGTTTTCAAGTTTTCTATCATCTTCAAGGGCACATTTCCTCAATTTCTTGCATTGGAATCAAGGGAGGTTTTGTGTTCCTTAGATTGTTTCAATTTTGCAATTCTAAGGTTTTTAGTGTTTGAATAGATTCATGATTAATATTTTGGTATCTAGGTGGTTTATTAGTGTTTCTATTTTTTTGGGTATCTATAAAACACTTGAATCTAAATTTCTTATGTTTTATTTAGACTTGGCATGGTAGTGTTATTCTAGCAAAATTTCGTAGGAAAATTCAACATAGAACTCCTAGAAAACAATAAATTAATTTGCACTATAGTCTAAACTATAGAGGATAAAAACAAAATTCTTCCTTTGAAAATAATCCTTATCAAATTTAGGACAAAACTTAAGGGTTAGACGTGCATGATGACACCTTCCTTTACACAGTCTATATTTCCTACAATTGTCAGTTGCCTCTAGATTAGTGAGTCTTACCTTTCATGATGTATAGTACACTTGGATTAGAGAGCTATCAGGATCCCTTACTTAGTGGTTATTTCATTATTGGTTTTGGATATCTAAGTGGGATCTATTTTTATCTCCTCAACATGGTGGGGTGGACCTTTGTGGTTCCACATGGACGGGTGGTAGTGATTCTTTACCCATTGAGATTTGACATCCTTGTACCGGGTGCTTGATGGTTCTTTGCAGATGAGCTCTTTATGTTTCTTCATTATTTATTATGTACTTTCATTATTATAAATCTTGTATTAGAGTATCGCATGTGATACCTAATTTGGATATTGTATATTAAGTAGATTAGAGTGATTACCACATACCCTCCAACATGTGCAATGGATGTAATTTTATGATGGTTTCATCGTTATCCATGAGGATTGTAATTATGGTTTTGTAAGTTGTATTTGTTATATCTATTCAAATGGAATCTTTTGTTATATAGTTAGTTGTGTTTTCCTTTACGTAACTCAACATCAAGGAACCCTTGATTCATGTAATCTATGTGAGTGTATGACATGTGTATAAATGGTATTTGCTTCCGCATTAATATATGTCTCTTTTTGTAAACTTAAAAAAAAAAAATTCAGCAAACATAGTATCATGTTCTAGGTTAATCTCTCTTGGGTTCCCTGGTGGGGCATTACATTTGGTATCAGAGCCCTAGTTTCTACACTGGGAACTCTGGGAATTGTATGCTCATTTGGTTGTGTCTAGCTTGGAATTAAAACTAAAACATAGACATGAAACACTTTTGTTTTCAGATTATTGATTTATGGTTATTTTTATTCTTAGGTTTATGATTCGAGCTATGTGGTGAGTTTTGTATCTATCTCTGTTTGTTTCAGGATTCATGCATGAAACAAGAGCCACTAGAGGTCATGGAAGAGGTGGGTCTAGTTCCTGTGGGAGAGGTAGGCATTCTAGCTCCTCCACGAGTGTCAGGCAAGAGGTTAGTCAACATCAGGACAGAGATGATCAAAGGAGGGAGAGTCATGAGGAGTCTGGGGGACTTGAAACTAGATAGATGCTTTAGGTGATCCTGAATCATCTTCTTGAGGTGATCATAGCAGATCAAGATGTATCCCATCACTCTCATATAGAGGAGAGATAGAGGGAGAGGTCTAGGATCCCTCATAGGAGGAACATTACAGTGGACCCTGAGGTGGTTGCAGCAAACCATATGAGGGACCTGATGAGAGGGAAGCCTATTCCTTTTGATGGATAGGGATCTAGTTTTGAGGATGAGACTTGGCTCATAGCCTTATACAGGATCTTCACTACGCACCCCTTTAGTATAAATACTAAAGAAAGATATGTCGTGATGCAACTGTCACACTTTGCAGCTATTTGGTGGAAGATCGAGGAGGATAAGTTGGGTCTTCATATGGACACTGTTACATGGGAGCTCTTTTTTGAGAACTTTAGAGAGAGATTCCTTTCTGATCAGTGGAGACAGTAGAATGCTGATGAGTTTCATAACTTGAAGTATATGACTTTGACCATTGAGCAGTATGAGCATTATTTTTACGAGCTCAAACAGTATGCAAGATACAGTCAGGACTCCGCACTTATGATACAACACTTTATGTGAGGGCTTAATGCACACATCATGGGGGAAGTAAATCTCTTTGAGCCTACGTCCCTTTGAGCTATGGTTATTAAAGCCACTCTTGCAGAGGCTAACTTGGCCTTAGGCCATGGAGGTTGACATGGTGGCTAGACTGGTGGGGCATCTAGATCAGGCTATAGAGGTAACCAGCCATAGGGCATTGGGAACTTCAAGAAGTCATCCAACTATTACAGAGGCAACCAGAATCAGAGTCAAAATCAGTAGCAACAATAGAATGCTACACCTCCTACCTAGAGTGGTAAGATCATCCAGAGTGGACAGTGCTTTAGGCGTAATCAGCCCAACCATCTAGTACAAAGTGCACATCCTAGTGCGAGAAGAGGGAGTGTCCAACAGTCGAGTGCATCCTCCAATGGGAGAGGCAATATTAGAGGGACATGATGTTTCACTTATGGTCAGTTTGGCCACATTGCGGTAAATTTTCCTTAGAGGGAACCTCAGTACTCCACATAGAGGCCAGCAGCCTTAGAGCCTTCAGGAGGAGGGGGATCACACAAAGTATTTGTAGCCTTGGATCATAGGTAGGAAAAACATAAGGGGATAGTTATTAAGACCTTAGGTACTATTCAAGGTACCTCTATTTCTATATTTTTTGATTTAGGAGTGACCGATTCTTTTATATCACCTTTCCTTATTGAGTTTTGTGGGCTAGTGGTTGCAAAGAAAGCATTAGGTTGGCAAGTGGAACTAACCTCAGGGGCTAAGGTAGCTATAGATTCCTTGGTTTGTAATTGTGAACTAAACCTAGGGAAGTTCATTACCTTGGTTGACCTTTGTGTGATTCCTTTGGGATCATACGGGGTTGTCTTAGGAATGGATTGGTTGGGAGCTCATGGAGGTAATATTGACTGTAGATAGAAGACCATCTTTTTCAAGGATGATGATGGTAAGGAGTGTCAGATTATGGGGATTCCACAACCCATATCCCTTCGCATGATATCTGTTATGCAACTAAAGTGATGTATGCAAAGGGGTTGTTAGATGTTTGCATTATCTATGTATGAGATAGATGGAGTGGAGAGCGAAGTCAAGACACTAGATCATCCTATATTATAGGAGTTCATTGATGTATTTCCTAGTGAGATTCCAAGTATGCCACTGAAGTGTGACATAGACTTCTGCATAGAGCTTATGCTAAGAGCAGAGCCTATTTCTAGAGCACCATAGTAGATGGCCACTCATGAGTTGAGTGAGTTGAAACTACAATTAGAGGACTTGTTGGCAAAGGGGATAATTCGCCCTAGTGTTTCTCCTTGGGGAGCACCTATCCTCTTCATCAAGAAGAAGGATGGATCATTATGCTTGTGCATTGACTATAGATAGTTGAACAAGGTAACGATAAAAAATAGGTATCCATTGCCATGCATTGATGACCTATTTGATCATATCAAGGGAGCCAAAGTGTTCTCTAAAATTGATCTTAAATTGGGATACCACCAGTTGCAGATTGAGGATGCAGATATCCATAAGACTGCCTTTCATACATGCTATGGACACTATGAGTTTATAGTGGTTCCTTTTGGGTTGACGAATGCTCCATCGGTATTCATGTGCTTGATGAATGAAGTATTTTGAGAGTACCTTGATCAATTTGTGCTCATCTTCTTGGATGACATACTGATTTATTATAGATCCATGGAGGAGCATGAAGAGCATCTTCGATAGGTTTTGCAGTGCCTTAGGAAAAATAAGCTTTATGCCAATCTGGCTAAGTGTGATTTCTTCCAGTCTGCGGTACAGTATCTTGGTCATGTTATCTCTAGAGAAGGTATCTCATTAGATCCTTCAAATATTCAGGCTATTATGGAGTGGCCAACACCCACTAATGTGTCTGAGGTATGTAGCTTCATGGGTCTTGTGGGATACTACCGTAGGTTCATGAAGAACTTCTCTAGGGTGGCACATCCTATCACTTCTCTTCAGTGGAAAGGGAAGAAATTTGTTTGGATAGAGAAGTGTGAGGAGGATTTCCAGAGCCTTAAGGGGTGTTTTACTAGTCCACCTATCCTAGTTGTACTTGACCCAGTGGGAGATTTTGTGGTGTGTGATGATGCGTCATTAGAGGGGATTGGAGTAGTCCTTATGCAGGATGGACAAGTGATTGCCTATGAGTCTTGCAAACTCAAGGATTGTGAGCTTAATTACCCTACACATGATCTTGAGTTAGCTGTAGTTGTCCATGCATTGGTACAATGGAGACACTTTCTATTGAGACATCAGTTTGAGCTTCATAGTGATTACTGTATCCTTCAACACATCTTTACTCAACCTAATCTGAATGCTAGATAGAGAAGGTGGATGGAGTTCCTTTGCGAATATGAATTTGAGATAAAGTATATTCAGGGCAAGGAAAATGTAGTTGCAGATGTATTGAGTCATAGGTGACAGACTATTCTAGCATTAACTCTTAGTGTGGACTTGAGGAGTAGGATTCTCTAGTCACTTCCTAGTGATACCTTGTATTAGGAGGTGAAGGCAGAGATAGAGTTGGGGAGACCATTAAAGGGAAGATTCTCTAGTTATGTTTTGGAGTCAAATGGTCTAATGCATCATATGAGCCAGATCTATGTACCACCATTGGATGATTTGCGTACATTAGTGTTATCGGAGGCTCATCGTGCACCCTATTCGGCACATCATGGTGTCAAGAAGATGCATGCAGATCTACGACAACTCTACCATTGGGCTGGTATGAAGTGGGATATTGTAGATTTTGTGGCTAGATGCTTAGAGTGTCAGAGGGTCAAGGCAGGTCATCAGCATCCAACAGGGCTTCTACAGCCGAATCTCATTCCATCTTGGAAGTGGGATATTATTTCTATGGATTTCATTGTTGGATTGCCTTTGAATCCTCACAGACATGATGCTATCATGGTGACTATTGATCGGTTAACCAAGGTGGCTCATTTCTCTCCTTTGAGATCGTCTTATATAGCGGCTTCTGTAGCCTAAGTCTTCATGCAAGATATTGTGAGACTACATGTCATTCCTCTCCAGATTATATCAAATCGAGATCCTGTATTTACCTCATTTTTGGACATCATTATAGCACGATCTTCATGCTTAGCTAAATTTCAGTTCAGCGTATCATCTTGAGATTGATGGACAGACAGAGCGGGTGAACCAAGTTCTTGAGGACATTTTGATGGTGTATGTCATGGATATATAGACTCACTGGGAGGACTACTTGTACCTAGTGGAGTTTGCATACAATAATGGATATCATAGTTCTATTCGCATGTCACCTTTTCAGGTGTTGTATGGTCATCCTTGTCGTACACCTTTGAGCTAGGAGAGATTGCAGGACCACATTCTTCTTGGTTTAGAGATGCTTCGAGACATGGAGCAACAGGTAGTGTGGATACATGAGCATTTAGTGATTGCACACGATAGACAGAAGAAGTATGTAGATGCTCACAGGGTGGACAGACAGTTTGTAGTTGGAGATAGAGTGTTCTTGAGAGTACGCCCACAGAAGAGTCCGATCCATTATAGAAAGGGTTTGAAGTTGGCACCTCGCTTTGTGGAACCGTTTGATATCCTAGAGAAGATAGGACCAGTTACCTACTAACTTGCTTTGTCGCCTAGCCTATTGTGCATCCATGATGTTTTCCATGTTTCAGTTCTTAAGAGATATATTCCTGACATTATGCATGTACTTGATTGGAATGCATTACAGGTTGAGGATGGGCAGCTGGCTTTGGATCCAATATGTATTTTGGAGTAGCAGGGTGTGACCCTCAGGGGTCACACCATAGAGCAGGTAAGGGTCCAACGGGACCCAAATGATGAGTCTTCAGTGACTTGGGAGGATGTAGCTAGATTATGGGATCTATATCCCTACTTGTTTACAGGCTTCCAGAAGTAAGCCTAATCCTAGGGGGGTTGGATGTAATACCCACTCATATTTTTCTTTCAATTTTGATGTCGTACTCTTTTACTTAGTTATTTCAGTTGATTGGCCAAATTCTTTTAGGCTACATTTCATGCGAGCTATTATTATTTCAGGGGATGATGATTCAGGACTACGATTTCCTATATGATTATCAGATGATTGCATATATTAGATGTGGATATTATCATGATGATTATTATATGATTGATTTCATATTATGATGTAATTACCCCATACTTGCATGCGTATGATTGTTTTATATGTTGATGTACTTGTGACGTGTTGTTATGGTAGAGGACAAAGACGTAGTTACTTTCTTTGTGAGATCCACACGTTCGACCAATCCTTGTCATTGTTTGTGATATTATATTGGATGTACATGCGCGTTCTTTTAATGACAGGATTGCAGGTATAGGGCATCGTCTTTCCTAAATTGGCAGGAGTGAGCATGCCCATACATTCATATCAATGGTAAAGAGGGGAGGTAGCATATAGATCCAAAACCCTAACCTAAGCCTAATCATCCTAATGTTGGATGAGTTTCAGTTTGACTACCCTATCCGAATTCGTCTAGTTGATAGGAATTCGAATATCCCTTCCTTGAGTATGTTTGTTTTTGCTTGTGTTTGCTTTTATGTGATTTATTGGGTTATTGAGTGATTTTCCATGTTTTATGATTTAATGGATTATAGTTGAATTAAATATTTAATTATATCCTATATTTATTTGAGATAATTAATTAAATTCAAATATTTGAATATTTTGATTTAATTAAGTATTCAATTGAAAATTAAAGTAAATATGCTTTTATGATTAATTAAATGATTAAATATTTAGGAGTCAAAGTTGAGTTGTGGAATAAAATATATTTTAAATTATTTAATTATGAATTTATTTCAATTTCAAGTTGAGTCTTTTTAGGGATTGACTTGGGAGTTGTCATCAGGTTTTGCATGTTTAGGGGAATTTGATTCTCTTTAGGAGAATTCTCCTCTCATTCTCTCATAACAGGTTTTGGTGTTTTTGGAGAGCTTTTGGTGTTCTTAGATTTTTGGAGAATTGGGGGTTTTTGTGGTTGCTTGTTGGATTGGAGATTTGTGTGATTTCTTGGTTTGCATGTGCTTGGATCTTCGTGGTTTCCATATTTTTGGTTGATTCATGCTTGGAGGTTTTCAGGTTTTCTATCATCTTCAAGGGCACATTTCCTCAGTTTCTTGCATTGGAATCAAGGTAGGTTTTGTGTTCCTTATATTGTTTCAATTTTGCAATTCTGAGGTTTTCAGTGTTTGAATAGATGCATGATTAATCTTTTGGTATCTAGGTGGTTTATTAGAATTTATGTATTTTCGGATATCTATAAAACCCTTGGATCTAAATTTATTAGGTTTTATTTAGACTTGGCATGGTAGTGTTATGCTGGCAAAATTTCGTAGGAAAATTCAACATAGAACTCCTAGAAAACAATAAATTAATTTGCACTATAGTCTAAACTATAGAGGAGAAAAAAATAAAATTCTTCCTTTGAAAATATTCCTTAGAAAATTTAATTGTTTTGAAAAAAATGACCCTCACTGGAAATATAAAGTCCAAATTAAAAAAAAAAATAGTTCACTAGTAAATTAAATTCCCAAAAAGGGACAAAATGGGTAAAAGACAA
>MU226668.1:354296-388924 GCA_018584345.1 Thuja plicata
ATTCAAAGGTGATTTGTGATGTACCATGAACCACTCATTTATTGGTTACTCACAAAAGAGGAATTATTGTTGTCCACAACTAATGAATGTAGGGTTAGTATACACACACAACCCAAAGGGAAGGAGAGAACAAGCATACAAGGCAATTTATGCTTACATAAGTAATGTTCACATGAATATTTATTATTTTAATGATTAAGATTAAATTGGGGGGATGAGGGGGGTGGTACGGGGAAGCCTTTCATTTAATGTAGCTATTATAAGATTAATTCATTTCACTTCAAACACTTATATATATGCAAGAGTGAGATCATTACCACACTCACATTCATATCCAATTTCTTCATTATCACTTAAGTAGTCAATCTTTTCAAGGTGATAAGGTGTGTGAGAGAGTAAACACAATTTTAATATGGATATAACACTTATCTAGTACAATATACATACCCTTATAAAAATTGTTCAAATAAATTACTTATATTTCTATGTGAAGTTGCCCTTAGACATGACACGTTCTATTTTTGCATTGCTAACTGCTGCTAGACTTTGTATTTTACATGGAGTTGAAGTCATAAATGATGGATGTATTTTTAAAATCTGATGTTGAATGTCATAAGTATCACCCGATGTATCTTCATTCTCTGTTGATTTTCCAGAATTAACTCTAAGCTTATGATCTTTAATTGTTATATAAGTAGGTTAGTTGTATTATTGATTCACAAATGAAATCATAGGTTTTGTAGCAACATAAATTCATTTGATCTTGTTGAAAGAAGACGTATTTAGAAGTCTTTTAAAATATCTTTGAACTTGTTTTTCTCAAATTAGGTAAATGCTTTATGTTCTAATAAAAAAATTATTATAGTTACTCTTATGGATGGAATAAGATGTATTGGAAGTCACTAGTTTTTGAATTATATCAGTGATATTTGATTTTCCATTTAGAATTATGATAGAATTTTTATAAGAGGCCCTTTTGATTTTGTTTAGATTCTAATGTTTTCTTGAGTAAATAATATTAAATCATATAGAGTCTTGGTTGAGGAAAGTTAGAATTTTAGCAATAACAAATATATAAAATCAAAATTAAGAGAAGAGCTCCAATTATGTTCTTTTACATGTCACAATCTATAAATTATTTATGGTATGGGATGGTAAATAATTTTTAAAGTATATTTTGGTAGTTGAATTGTTAGTCAATTTGAGTAGTGAGGTTAGTATAATTGCACTTTTACAATTTGTCAAGTTGGGGTTTAATAGACATTGATATTAGTATTTCAATGCATATGTTAGGAAGGCATGATGTGATTAAATTATATACATGGTATACTAATATGTTATATTTTAAGATAAGTGGTCATAAAATTAGGTAATATGTATCTCCTCTTATATAGATTAAACATATTCATATGCATATAGTTTTTACACACAACAAATTGAATTTGCATTTGAATAGGAATATATGTTATCCTACAATATCAATGTTTTTCAATGATAGGAATCCAATTTTTGGCAAGAGGTTTCAAATGCATCTAAAATTGCAACTAGATGACAATACATTATTTATGAACTAATATTTGACATTGTAGGTATTATTCAAAGGAGAGCTTTCAAGTATGGTAATTATTTTTGTTTTTCTAGATCATTTGATTTATAGATGGAATTTTCAATATTTTATTTTTCATGATTGCCTTGTTATATTTATAACAACTAGCACATCTTTCATAGTGGAAACAAAAGGAGTTAAAACATTTGCATTGTTAAAACACTGTCATGGAAAGAAAAAAATAATTTAAAACATTTCCATTGAAATTGATTGTAGCATGCATGTTAGCTAGAGTACTAAATTTTGTATTAGAAACTATGTATTGTTGTGTGACAACAATTGTATATGTATTGAAAACACAAGACATTATGAAAATAAATAAAATTAACAAAAAAATATATAATTACCTAATCAAGAAAAAGAAAAAGAAATTATGCATTTAATGTTATTTATAGACTATAATTTAATGATAGTAAGAACAATGATAACAACACGATAGTAAGAACAATGATAAAAATATTGTTATTAATGTTCAAGAAAATATTATAAGGGCTAAGTAATTAGATTTGTAAGCATTCTGGAGCGTATTCTAATTCAACTACTATACTTTCAATGAAAAAATTAGTAAAAGGAAATATATTATATATATTAATAGATGATATATATATATATATATATATATATATATATATATATATATATAAAATAAANATGATATATATATATATATATATATATATATATATATATATATATATAAAATGAATATGTCATTGCTATTTCGTCGGCCATAAAATATATCAATGAAATGCTTTGACCGGAATGCTACAGTATCAACACATTTTGACGTCTCTATTTCGACGGCCTGAAACTAGATCAACGAACTTCTTCGACCGAAATGCCACAGTCTCAATGCATTCTTATGTCTCTATTTTGACGACCATGACAATGATCAACGAATTACTTTGACCGGAATGCGATAGTCTCAACACATTCTGAAGTTGATAGTTCAACAACAATGACAATGATCAACAAACTATTTCAATCGGAATGCCACAGTCTCAACATATACTGAAGTTGATAGTTTGACAACAATGACAATGATCAACAAACTATTTCAACCAAAATTCCACAATCTCAATGCATACTAAAGTTGATAGTTTGACGATGATGACAATGACCAAAAAACTACTTCGACCGGAATTCCACAGTCTCAACGCATTCTGAAGTCGATAGTTTGACGATAATGACAATGATCAACAAACTATTTTGACTGGAATGCCACAGTCTCAACACATTCTCAAGTCGATAGTTTGACGACAACGACAATGATTAATAGACTGTATCGACCAAAATGTCCATAGTCTCAACGCATTATACAGTTGATCATTTGACCACTATTACTGTTGATAATTTGTCACAACTTTTTTTGGGTCGCTTAATTGATGAAAAAAACTTTGAAGATAATAGTGGTCATTTTGTCGACCAACCTGCATCAAAAAATTGACCAACTCGGGTCGAAAATATGGCCAAAATTTACTAGTTGTGGGATGATCACCTTCCAATAGAGTTTTGAATGTGTAATTTTATTTAAATTATCTATTTATATGAGTGTTCATTTATAAATGAGTCAAGGGTCACATGATCATAAGATTATAGATTAGGTAAAAATAGGTAAAAAAGAAAAGAGACGTCATGTGTCATTTCTCTTTATGAGCTTCCCAACATTTGTATCAAACGTAGAGAAACTCTCTAGGAAAAGGACTCTAGAAAGGGTTGCAAACCTGCTATATAATTTATATCAAACCTAGATAGAAATATAATTATACATATATCACATGTCGATCCCATTTGGAAGTGGTGTATGTTGGTAGTCTAGGGATGAAATATGTCCCTAGTACATAGGAAATTGGGGATGGGGTTTTAGGAAGGCTATATGTTAATAAAGACTAATAATTCAAGATAAATCATTGAGTGAGGGGATTAAGTTTAATTTTTATAAATATGTTTAAAAATCAGAAGATATTCAAGTTGTACTTAGAAGGATCCCGAAAGGATCACTTGAATCCTTAAGGTCACGAGATAAATTTTGAGGTAGGTTTCAAAGTGAATTTAAGATTCATACCTCTAAGAAAGATGACCTTTGTGCACTTCCAATGGGAATTGTAGTTTATAAGGATGTGACTTACAACCCAAATGATCTCGATAAGTCTAAATATTATAGCTAGAGCACATACATGTTACATGTCTATTGGTAATACATGTCTACCCCCAATTGGATGGATGTTTGTCACAAATGAGTAGATGCATAAACCTTATAGTTAGATGTTGTCCCAAATTAGATAAATACCTATTCTGCATGGATAGGAGTAACTGAGTATACCTATGAATGAGTACTTAATAACCTAAAGAGAAAAGGGAGGAATAAATAGTTACATTTGTGGGGAAAAATTTTCATGTTCTTTACATGACTTGTCAATCCAAAGAATGTTGGTTCATTAAGAATTATCTTGATAGATTAATGATCCAAAGGGGATTTCCTCTCCCTTGGATTTTAATATCATGATGTCCCTTATTACTTTCTGGTGGTTTATAGGTACGAATGCCACAAACATCATTATTGAAACTTTATTAAGAAATAAATGCATTTTCTCAATCATGATGACATTATTTATAAACATGAGCCGAAAACACTATTTATTGTTTATACTAAACGTTAATAAGCTTTCTATTTTTCTCTTCTTTAATGGGGTTTACTAATCAACATTGAAAGAAAACGCAACTTTCCAAATTAAAATGTATAATAAAAGCTTCTTCAGAAATGAAATACAAATAAATATAAAATTTTTGGAAGAGGGATGATCACAGCAATGAATTCCACATAAATTCTCTATCGAGCTTAAATAATTCATAACAAAGGAATATTTTATTGTTCTAATCATGATTTCTTTCATTGAAGGATGAAACTTAGAAGAAACAATTTCAGTGTTTTTACATATACATCTTCATGAATATTTATATGAATGGAATTAAATCAAATCTCGTACATTCAAAATGTGGTGAGGAAACTATCCATGCATGGTTATATATCCAAATAAATACAATTCATCATTTTCTAAATCATGCATCATGAAAGAGAAAAATATTAAATGAAATTCACTAGCTAATACTATTTTGCAAATAATCAATCTTATATATTCTATTTTTCTGGAAAAATACTAAATTAGGTTATTCAACACAACAATTAAGGAAAATATTTCAATTCTAGATGGAAAATTCAAATTCTCAAATTTTCTCATAATGTTAAGATATGTTGAAGCTTTGATAGAATATAATAATTGGTTACAAAATGTAAAATAAAAATTTAACCTCTCAAGTAAATGACCATGAATTACACTAAACAATTATGATAGTATAATGATGATGGGGAAACCCCTAATATACCCAAAACACATGCTCATTTACACCATGTGAGGCTTACTCCACCCAAGATTTATGAATGACATGATAAATAGAATTGCGTCAAAATTGCAAGAATAAAAGTAATTGATTTTCTATTAGTTCAATATAAAGAAAATATTCATAAATTACAATGCTTAGCCTCATGGGAATCACCAATCTTTCAAGAAAAACTACAACCCAACTCTCAAATGAAGGAATTATTCTTAGCTTCAAATTATCACTACATTTTGAATTATACATACCACTCTAGATGGTCTACCTAACCTTGGATCAAATCTCAATCATCCACTCAACTTTTGATGATTAAACAACTAGCCCTAGCCTCCCTTTTATTGCATGAGTCATGTGCCTCTTCAATATCTCACCCCCCTCTTGATGAACAACACACAACCATCAAGAAAAGAAACACAACCAATAGATGACCTTTCAACTTCCATGGGAGGGTTCATAAAATGCGTCTTTTCAATTTTTCAAAATGGGTGCCTAAAAAGGTGTATTTTCCCATCTATATGTAATCATTCAATAAATATGAGTGAATAACTCTTCCTCTTCCATGTTCCCACATGAAGAAGAGTATTTCTATTATTTATCATGATAAATATTAGAAAATGGTACACATTATTAAAAATTACAATTACATTTACACATAGTCCACAAATATTAAATATTTTAACCCCCTATGTCCTTTTGGATACTTTCCAAGGTACATGAAGACCTATACGTTCTTGCATTTATTTCAATCACATAACCTTAAAATAAAATTCAAATACCAATATTTTTGGATGATGAAGGATCTCCCTACACCCGTAGATGATCTTGTGCTAGAGGACTGAGGTAGGATAAATTTGTGAGTTTGGTCTCATAAAATGGATTTGGATGGTAGAGCCACCATTTCAGATTACTAAAAATATTTAGCAAACTCCATCAGTGTAACAAGTACCTATAATTGGTTGTTCTTTCTCCTCTTCCAACACCTAGCCAAAAAAATTATCATCCTTCTTTGATAACTCTACTCTGATCTCTTCTTCCTCAATGTATAATTAGCTCCATAATAACCCGAACTCCTCCACCATATTTAATTTAAAGATCTTTTCCTTAATGTGAAATTTGTTCCAGCATAATCTGACCTCCTCCAATTTTTTCTCCACTCAACATCCCTCCTTAACTCACCACTCAAAATTCATCTTCTCTTCTTTGTGGGTTTTAACCCACCCATGTTTGGCCACCTGGACCAAATGAATTATGTAACCTCCTCTAAATTGACCACCTCAACATACACATCTCTAGCATCCTTTGTTGGAATGACTTATGGAAAGTTGGGACTGAGAGGGGAGGGGTGAATCAGTACCAATAAAAAATTTTATAACATGAATTGTACACTAATGTTGCTGTTGTCTACTAAATTCAGTAACTTGAAATCAAACATAAAATAAAACATGCAAACATTCAAGTAAATTAACTCATAAATCCATGATTTTGTTTACGTAGAAATCCTTGGTTAAAGGACAAAACTGCGGTGGGGATGACACCCACAACCTTCACTAACTGTAGTATAAAGGGTGCTCGGTTAGAGCTTACATAGTTTAGCCATTTTGATAGCTTACCCAGTTAAGAGTATATAAAGACTTGTTAAGTCTACCTAGTTAGCGGATTTTACAATCTCTACACTTAGAGATGTACCCTATTAAAGGTTTTACATAAATCAAATCAGTTAAGATTACCGAGAATTCAGATTTCTAGCTCTCAATACAATAGTATTAAAAACTTACAAATGTCTTCTATAATTGCATCAATTACAAATGTTGATCAGACTCTATGTGCTTTGAAATACTTGTGTTACCTCAATTCAATCTGCAACACTACTCGATATTTCTTTGTTGGAGCAAGATATCATCTTGATGCTCTCTGCTCTTATTTCTATTCTTCAATAACAACCTTTTATGTACTCTGTCACTTTATCCTTTGTCATCTTAATCTCTTTTACTTGTGCTCTATAAATCATCCTTTAAGTATGAGATCTAATGCCTCTTAATCTTATGCATTAGGTCACTGATAAATTATTTTGATCGCTAGATCTTCTTTTGCGCTCGGTGACTATGTCACTTTTACCTTGGTACTTGGTATTTTTATTGGAAATAGAAATCTCTGATTAACCGCTTAATCTGCTTCTCACATCTTCTCTTTGAATTATTTCGATCGTTGATCATGTAAGAAACTCATCATCGTGCATTGTGTTACCCAAATTTCCCATCCTATCCAAATTTGGCTACAAGTGGAGAAAATGAGGCTCCCACAAGGGTAGAGCCCAACTTGTAGGGTTCCTGCCATGCTTTCTGGTCTTTGCCTTGTTCTCTACATATTTATAGGCCTGGTTTAAGCCCTTTGTTCATGTCTTGAAAGAAACCCTAAGTCTTATTGATTTGTTTCATGCTTAAACCCTAAACCCTACATGACTTGTTCTATTTTTAAGTTACTTTTCCATGTAACTTAAGTGTCTCTTTTTCCATGTGTTCTTTAAACCCTCCTTGTCTATCTCTTAATCTCGAAATGAAAAAGAATATGCTCTTTTGATCTGGAGACTTAGCGCAGGTCATTGATCAGGTTGTGTTCTTGTTCTAATCATGTGGATGGTGCTAGATCTCATAATGTAACCTGTGGTCTAGCCAAGTCAAGTTGAGGTTTATTTCCAGATTTAGAGGTAAGCATGTCGCGTGATCTCCAAATGGAACCAGAGTTAAGGAAAACCTTCTGAGATTATGCGCGAGCTATTAATCGAGATTGGGATCAGTGGTTCTTGCTGAGTCACTAGACGAATTCAAGATTGGCATTTCTATTCCGAGATTCAGCACAAGTCATCGATCAAGTTCTAATCCCACAGTGGTCGCCAGATCTCATGATCAAACCAGAGTTAAGAAATACATTTCAAGATCACGAGATAGCCTTGTCACTGGATCTCCTGAATTAATCAAATTTAAAGTCTAGTTCAAAGGTTTCTTTATCTCTAGATCTCCAGATAGACCCAAGTTAAGATCAAGTCAAGTAAAGTTAAAATGGACTAGACAAGGTTAAAATGTGAACTATCGATGCTGAGATTATCTTAGGGCTGGCGCTAGATCTTGTGATAAACTCAGGGTTAGATCAAACATTGCGAGATTGGGAGAAGGCCTTTGTCGCTAAATCTCTAGACATACCCGGGTCAAACAAGCTAAGTCAGGTTCAGTTTAGAGTTTGAAAAGATAGAATATGAGCCATTGATAAGGATCAAATATTGTGGTTGGTGCTAGATCGCTAGATGAAGCCAAAGTTAGACAAAGTATTTCAAGATTCAGTGCAGACATTCGATCATGTCTTGAATCTTGTGGTTGTCGTGTAATCTCATAGTAAACCCTGGGGTTAATAATTCATTTAGTGACTTGGATATACAAAGGAATTTAGATACCCAGGGTTAATCATGAGTTAATGCTAAGGTCAAAAGGTAAAATAAAGACCGATCAAGTCTTATTTGATCAAACGAACAACATATAGCCTTAAAGAAGAGTTGATCAACCTCTAGTGTCTAAGGCATTGCGCCATGATGACATTTGGCATAGATGATGTCATGGGTCCTGAGTTGAAAAGATAAAGTAAAGACACAACAAGTAAAGAAGATCTAACCGTAGGAGTAAAGGCTCAAAGACCAAGATGAAGATGTATACCCATTGAGGCATCACGTCTGCTTGCCACATTTTCAAGTCAGATTGGAGGTCAACGCCAAAGGCAAGATAAAGATAAGGAAACTTCCTTTTGATATGACGGTCAGCGCTATACCTCAAAGGGGAAGATGAAAGAAGTTATCATTCAAGGAAATGCGAGATGATGCCACTTGTTATAATCATATCTGAGTTCAAAGATAGAATAAAGATAAAGAGGATTGACGGCTACGTTTTAAAGTTTGATCAAGTCTTTTTCTGAGCCATTGATACAACATTCAGGGCCACCTATGACTGTTTAAGTTTAATTTTGAATAGTTAAATGTCTTTCTCAGGGTTTTCATCGTGGTGGCGTGGTCTTTCAAGTCTCAGATAGGGTAGATGAGTATTTCAAGTCTCAGATAGGGTAGATGAGTACGTCACTTATTCTGGTGAAATTAAATGGCGATGAGAGTGTTTTAAAGACTATATCTTATCTCTTGAGATATTTCCTAAGTTCATTTAATAGATGGAAAAGACTCTTTTAGGGTTTCTATATTGTTTAATGCATATCTATTATAACCCTAATTATGTCCAATCTGATCAATGGATTGACTCCCAAGCCTGTGTGCTCGAGGAGGTTGTATATAAGTATTTTTTGGTACTTTTGTAGCTAGGTTTTTCATCTTATGCAAGACTTTCTGCAGCATTTTCTCTGCCCCCAGGTTTTCATTTGTTTTTAATTTATCATTGGAATTTAGATTATGTAAAGGCTTTTTGTGACATTTTCTTTGTCCCTGGGTTTTCTTATCTATATTTCTATTATTTGAAGCATAATATAGTGGCTAATATTAGAGAAATCTTGGATTTCTTGAGTCCTCTTTCTTTCTGCATATCTGTGCACTACTACGGGTGATTGATTTAGATGATCTTGTGGATTTTGTTCATCCCTTGTCATTTTGTCTCACTTATGTGCCTATTTGCTGGAGTGGATGTGTTTTTGCAAGTCATAGTTTGTGTCTATTCCTTGAATATGCTATTTTTTGTGAAATCTTCTCTTTCCTTGAATAACCTCTTTTCATTTTAGACCTCTCTATGAAACACTTATGCAAGCCTATTCAGGAAGTTGTGCTTGTTTTGACTCAAAGATTTCATGTTGGTTACTATTCATTTTGTTATGATTCATGTCACTTTTGGTGCATCACCTTGTAGGTTAAAGTTTTGCTTTATTTCCCTTCAGTTCTCCTTCTATCCCTTTCCTCCCAAGTTTACTTTTCATGTTTAAAGAGAAAACAATAGGTGATTATCCAAGAGGAACAAGCCTAGAATCTGGAGGTTTCACTTCAGTTAGCATAGGTCAAACAACTTGGAAGTGATTCCCATGTTATACCAGATCATTAGGATCAAGCACTTAATAGGGTGAAAATTTGGTGTATAACACATTGTCAGTTCCTTGCCTTTCTTCAGGTGTGATTGCATTGATTGCATGTGGGGAATGACTAGTGCTTGCAACTCAAGCAACTCTAGTCTCAGCGTGTCCTCTTCTTGTCTCAATGAGAGCTGAACTCCCATGAGTTCCTGTATCTTTGATTAAAGTGTCTAGAATTCTCCAAGCTCGGTAGTTATCTTAGCAAGTTGCTCAGTCATCTCTTTCTCACTTTCTACCTCCTTTTTAATATCCTTGGTGAATGTAGAAATAATACAGACTTTCTTAAATAATAAAGTGATGGATTGCAAATTTTCTTCAACATTGGAACATAACTCAGAAAGAGTTACCTTCGCTATAGCAATGTTTAGCAGTAGGTCCTCCATCAATTTCTCCTTCATTGATGTCTTGTGTATCTTCAACATGTAATCAGTCATATCCTTATTTGGTCCTTTAATTTGTTGTACTAGAGTTCCAACCTGATATAGTATAGGCTCGGAATCATCAATGGTAGTATTAGGAACAATTTCCTGGAAAACTTCTTTCACATCCTCTAAGATATCAACCTTTATCTTCTTTAGCAATAGCTTTTATTGTTCATCTTTTCTCTTTACTAGCTTTGCATAGATATTCAACTCCTTGGGCTTCATTTTTTTGGGGTCTCTTGCTGGTATTATGATTGGCTCACCCAAATCTATTATTTTCTTTCTCTTCTTACCCTTCTTTGTTTTACTCAAGTCTCTCTCTCTCCAGTAGGTCATTTAGAATGTGATGCCATTGATGTAGATCCATGGTCTTGTTGTTACCGAGAGTCAGCTTGACACTGCTCCAAGGTATCTTAATGGACCTTATAGGGTATTATCAAACCCTACCTTGAGGAAGTCACTAAGATCTTCACCTCAAGTGCTCTAGACCTAGTTCCCACTGTTAAGGTTTTACCTCATGCTATGGAATCCATTAGGAAAGATTCATTCTCCAAGTTAAATCGACGGGTTTAACCTGATTAACCAAACTAAACAAATCACACATAGAACACATAACAGATTATAGGAGTTCCAAAAACTCTCTGTGTTTCTATCTGAAACCTATTACATGTACAATACTCTTACAATCTTATACATACCTTTCTATCCATTCCAAACTTTAACTATATAGCTATCTCTCCAAAATATCTCGCATCCTCAAACAACTTCAACAACCTTGCAAAGAAGGCACGGGAAATCCATAAATGACCTTACCATCAATAGAAAAAGTGTCCCTTTTCATTCAAAGAAAAAAAAAATACGTTGGGAGCCATTACAATTGACCCAGCTGGTCATAAATGTCACATCCTGTGTTTCCTGGGTTGTTAACCGACATAACCCAGTAACAAACCGCCATTACCTAATAACAGTCCCGATAATCAAAATAAAATTTTCCTTCAATACCCGAGCATCAGTCAACAAACCCAAGAAGCAAACCCATGTGACACTCCCAAGCAGCGAATCCGAGCAAAAAAACCCAAAGAACTAACCCGAGCAGAAAACCCAAGCAACATAACTACCCGATCAAAAGAGTAATCCGAGTAATAACAGTAATGTCTTAGCACCTGTGTAACCCAAACAATAATAGTAATACCAGAGCACCAATTTCCTTCTTCCTTTTCACCAAATAATGGTTCCTAGTGCCTTGGTTGGATTTCTAAAGGTTTATAAGCTACCTCAACACACACTTAAGCTAAAAACAAGCTAAAAAACAACTATGATGTTTGTTCACCGATTCACCTCGGTCATTACACAAGTGGTAAAAAAACAACTTACAAACCAAAAATGCTTCCTAAGCTAGGTGCTCTTGTACCATACTCCCCAAACAAAAAGAAATCAAGTTCCAGGTAATTGGGTCAAGTCATGTGTGATGCCTAACTTCTTGAAATCAGTTTCTAGCACCTATGAAGCCTTTGAATCAACTTTTTCTTACCATTTGACTGGATGCTACATATAGGTCTTCCTTCTAGTCTACTTGGCAACTCTTGAATTCAGAATCTTCGTGACCTTCAGTTTTGGTGCAACAGGAAGTTTGAGTGCTTTGAGATCCTCTGTATCTGCTACTAGAATAGAATCTCTTTCTAGAATTGGTCCTTGATAGGATACCAAATCTACCACATAGAACACTAGAAATAATTTTGTATCTACAGGAAGATCCACTTTATAAGTATTAGACCCATACTTTGACAGAATTGCACAAGGGCCTATCTTCCTCATCTGAAGTTTACTTGGAACTCATTTCTACAACCTTGCTTTGTTTAGGTGCACCATGACCAAATCTCCAAGATGAAATTGAATATCTCTTTTCCTTGCATCCACATTTTTCTTGGTGTGAGTTGTATTCTCTACTAATGCTTTCTTTATTGAATCATGGACCGCCTTCATGGATTGATCAAAATCTTCAACATACCCACTCCTCTCTGCATTACTTCCAAGATCCCAAAGCTCACATATACTCCTAGGATAAATCCCATATACTATTTCAAAAGGGCTCTTTCCAGTGGATCTATTGACTGTATCATTATATGCAAATTCTGCTTGAGCAAGTTACTAATCCCATGATTTTCCATACTCTTTTGTGAGGCATCTCAACAAATTTCCCAAACTTTGGTTCACCACTTCAGTCTGGCCATCGGTCTGTGGATGATATGACAAGCTAAAGGAAAGATTAGTACCAAGCTTCTGTGACAAGGTTTTCCAAAAATGACTCATAAACTTAGAGTCTCGGTCGGATACAATACTAATAGGTAATCCATGTATCCTTACTTCTTCTCTAAAGAACATATTTCCTATGTAACATGCATCATGTGTGGTCTTACATGGCACAAAATGAGCCATATTTCTAAGCCTATCAACAATCACAAAGATGTTTTCCATTCCCTTCTTAGTCTTCGGTAGTCCAACTACAAAATCCATACTAAGGCATTCCCATGGTCTATTAGGGACAGGAAGGGGCTAATACAATCCTGCATTGGATGAAGTCCCCTTGGCCTTCTAACAGATCATACAAGTCTTTGCATATCTTTGGACATCCTGATTCATCCTTGGCCAATAGTAATACCTCTTGACCAACTCTAGAGTTTTATTCAACCCAAAATGTCCACTTAATGAATAATTATGCTTTCCTTGTACTAGGTTGTCCCTCATGGAACCTCTCGATACATAGATTTGTCCCCCTTTAAACAAAAGACCTTCTTGAAGAGTATACTCTGAGTACTCACTTTGAAAGTGATTTTGATAATCTTAACATACCTTGTATGTGGCTGAAAAGTCTTCATCTGTTGGGTATAGATCCTTGAACCTTTCAATGCCAATGCTTCTTAGCTGAACTTCTTGTACTGTGAGTAACCTTCTACTCAATGCATCTGCTACCTTATTATGTACTCCCTTCTTGTGTTTTACGGTGAAGGTATAGGCTTGAATATACTCCACCCATTTCATATGCTTATGGCTTAGTTTTTCCTGTGAACCCAGAAAAATCAAAGCCTGATTGTCGGTAAAGACTACAAATTCCTTTGGAAGGAGATAATGTCTCCATTTACTTAGTGCTTTCACTAATGCATAAAATTCCAAATCATATGACAAATACTTCGTCTTTGCATCACTAAGTTTCTCACTATGAAAGGCCACTGGCTTTCTTTCTTGACTCAAAACTGCACCGAAAACAATATTACTAGCATCACACTCCACTGTAAACAATTTGTCAAAACTAGGAAGTGTCAATATCGGTTGAGTCACTATCCTCTTCTTTAGATGCTCAAATCCTTTATCATCCTGCTCATTCCATTGCAACTTGGCTTTCATACCTCCTTTAATGGTATATAAAATAGGTGCACTGATTTCACTGAACTGTTTGATGAACTTTCAGTAGAACTATGCTTAACCATAGAAGATTCTTTCTTCAGTAGCCGACTTCGGTGTAGGCCAATTCAAAATTGCTTCTACCTTGCTTGTATCTATCTTCAAGTTACCCTCTAAGATAAAAAAACCTAAGTATACAAACATTTTCTTCATGAACTCACTCTTTTCCAAGTTGATTGTCAACTTTTCCTTATGCAATCTTTGCATTACCATTTATAGATGTCTAAGATGATCCTCCTTTGTCTTACTGAACACTAGGATGTCATCTAAGTACATTACAACTCATTTTCCAATGAAGTCCTTTGGGACTTCATTCATCAATCTCATAAATGTGCTTGGGGCATTTGACAACCCAAAAGGCATAACAAGCCATTCATATAGTCCCTCAGTAGTCCTAAAAGAAGTCTTCCATTCATATCCTCCTTTGATTCTTATCTAATGATATCCACTCTTAAGATCTATCTTGGAGTAATATCTAGATCCACCCAAACAATCCATTAAATCTTCTATCCTTGGTATTGGGAACCTATACCAGATAATAATCATATTTATGGCCCTAGAATCTATATACAACCTCCAAGTACCATCCTTCTTTGGGGCTAGGAATGTGGGAATAGCACATGGACTTATACTCTCTAATCAACCCTTGGTCAATTAGTTCTTGGATTTGATTACAAATCTCTACATTCTGCTGTGGATTCATTTTATAAGCAGCTTTATATGGAAGTGAGGCTCCTGGAATAAAGCCAATTTGATGACTAATAGACCTCTCAGGTGGTAGGGTAGCTAGTTGACCATCACTAACTATGGCCTCGTATTGAGTTAGCAACCTTTGGATCTCTAAAGGCAACTCTTCCCTCTTATTTCCCTTTTCACTCTTTGGTTTCAAAACCAAAGCAAAGCCTACTCCAGTTTCCTCTTCTAATGTCTTTAAGAATTCTTTCTCACTCACCAATAGTAGGTTGGGACCCCTTTTATTCTCTTCCCCTTCTTCCAAGATTGATTGTACCATAAACTTTATTCCATCTTTCTTGAAGGAATAGGAGTTCTCAGCTCCATCATGTAGTGCAGCTCGGTCAAACTGCCAGAGTCTACCCAATAGAAGATGACACACATCCATGGGAAGGATATCACACAAAAACATTTCCTTATACCTCCTTATGGACAATTCTATCCAAGATTTCTCATTGACAATTACATATTGATCTTTATTCAACCAAGTAACTCTATAAGGATTAGTGTGAGGTATCCTTGACAGTTTTAACTTTTCTATAGCTTCTAAAGAAACTATATTATTAGTAGAACCTGAATCTATGATAACTTTACAAACCTTACCGAGCACCTTGCACTTGACTCGAAACAAAGATATTCTTTGGCTTGGCTCTTCTTTGATGGGTTCTTTGAGGAGTGTTCTCCAAACCATCAAATGCTCTCCCTTTTCTGAACCTAGGGTGACTTCCGCTGCTTGATTTCTAGAAGATTCTTCTTGCACATAGTTGGCTCTTTTCTCTCCTCCTTGTGAAGTAGAGTTCTTTGTAAGACACTGATATGCAGGATGCCCAAACTGTTGATAGTTATAGCACTTCATAGAAGAGAAATAAGATACTCTTCCCTGATTATCAATTCTTCCTCTTGAACTATTATTTGAACCTCTTCCTCGGTTGTAACCACCTCCAATGTTACTGGATTCTCCTTGATTTTATGTGAGTTTGGATTCACTTTGACTCTTAGCCTCAGCATTCCTTCCTCGATATCCTCCCCTATGACCTCTATTATCTCTTCCTCTACCTTTTCTATTTGATTCTTGGTTCCTCTTGAACTTCTCCTCTACCTTGAGGGCTAGTCGATAGCATTAGTGTATAGTCTTGGGGCTTAAGAGACTAATCTCTTCTTGAATACTCTATTTTAGGCCATTCAGATATCTTGCCACTTTTAGGATTTCTTCTTCCATCACATGGGACCTTAAGCATAGCTTATGGAATTATTTTGTGTAGGCACTGACTTCTAAGTCTTTTTGTCTCAGATTCTGCCTTTTCTTGTGTAAATACACTTCATAATCATCAGGAAGATAAGTTTCCTTTATCTTAGCCACCATACCTTTCCAACTGGTGATGGAGTACTTTCCTTCTTTAGTCCTTTCATCTTGGACAAATTTCCACCAAGTGACAACAATTCCTCTCAATCTTGTCTTGGATATTCTTAGTTCCTGAGCTTCAGTCATGCTATCACAATCAAAGTGATTTTCAAGACCTTCTATCCACTCCATGATTGATTATGGATCCATCTTGCCACTAAATAGAGGTACACCTTCTAAGGACTTACCACTCATTACCTTGAACACTTTCAAGAATGGATCTTCTTGAAGCACAGAGTCTGGCTCTAGGATCATGTCCTCCTCAGCCACTAGATTACCCTTTTCATCAACTTCTCTCATCAGTTCACTGACTGTTGTAGTTCAAAGTTGCACTTCTTCTAACTTGGATGCCATTTCAGCTTACTGCTCTTTCAGGAGTCTATTTTCTTCTTTCTGCTCTTCGACATCTCTTGCTAGTTCTGCATTGGAAATCATCTTGGATGAAGTTACAGGCCCTTCTAAAAATCACACCCAAACAACACAAGCCCAATTTACTAACTTTCTCTGATACCAATCTGTTGTAGATCCATGGTCTAGTTGTTACCGAGAGTCAGATTGACTCTTCTCCAAGGTCTCTTAATGGACCTTATAGGGTATTATCAAACCCTACCTTGAGGAAGTCACTAAGGTCTTCACCTCAAGTGCTCTAGACTTGATTCCCACCGTTAAGCTATTACCTCATGCTATGGAATCCATTAGGAAAGATTCATTCTCCAAGTTAAACCAACGGGTTTAACCTGATTAACCAAACTAAATAGATCACAAACAGAATACATAACAGATTACAGAAGGAGTGCCAAATACTCTCTATATTTCTTTCTAAAACCTATTACATGTAAAATACTCTTACAATCTTCTACATACCTTTCTATCCATTACAAACTTTAACTATATAGCTATCTCTCCAAAATATCTTGCATCCTCAAACAACTTAAACAACCTTGCAAAGAAGGCATGGGCGATCCATAAACGACCTTCCCATCACTGGAATAGGTGTCCCTTTTCATTCAAAGCTAAAATGATACATTGGGAGCCATTGCAGTTGACCCAGCTGGTCATAAACGTCATATCTCATGTTTCCTGGGTCGTTAACCAACATAACTGAGCAACAGACCTCCATTACCAAACAACAGTCCCAAGCGTCAAAACAAACTTTGCCTTCAATACCCGAGCATCAGTCAGCAACCCCGAGCAGTGAACCTGAGTGACACTCCTGAGTAGAAAACCCAAGAAAAAACACCCGAATAGCTAACCCGAGCAGAAAACCTGAGAAACAGAGCTTCCCGATCAAAAGAGAAACATGAGAAACAATAGTAATGACCAAGCACATGTGTAACCCAAGCAACAACAGTAATGCCTGAGCTCCAGTTTCCTTGTGCCTTCTCACCAAATAATGGTTCCTAGTGCCTTGGTTGGATTTCTAAAGGTTTATAAGCTACCTCAACACACACTTAAGCTAAAAACAAGCTAAAAAGCAATTATGATGTTTGTTCACCGATTAACCTCAGTCATTACACAAGCGGTAGAAAAAAACACTTTACAAACCAAAAATTCTTCCTAAGCTAGGTGCTGCTGCACCAGCCATGGTTGCATCTAGTGAGTTGGCATGGTGACCAGCTATGCTTTCTTCAGCGTTTACTTCCTCTTGTTGTTTAGTTTCTTCTTTCTCTGTATCCTTGTCCTTTTGATTTGATCCCTGCAAAATTTATTTTTTTGTCTCTTGTATCTTGGGAACATTCTGAACTTTAGATGTGTCGGTCATTGGTGTGTTCAACTTCTGTCTTACTATGTCAGTTGGAGTTTCCAACTTGATATCCTTCTATTGTTCAGTCTCAGGTAGCCTCAGGATTATCAACATTTACACTGCCTATGTCACTTGGTGGCTCAATTTCCATAACTTGTGTAGCATTAGTGGTACCAATTTGCATAGTAGAGTAGCTTTGTATTTGTACTAGTATTGGATCAGTATTCTGCAATGGTGCAACATCTACTTCCATGCACTCAGTGTTTGGTACTTCAACATTCATTACATCTTCATCTTTTGATAATTCCTTTGCAGGATCAATCTCTTCCGATGCATCTTCTACAATTACCTCTACATTGTTAATAGTAAGATCAATCAGATCTTCTTGGCATGTGTTGTTCTTTATTTTCTCAGTGATAGTTTCACTTTGGTTCTTCGTTGCATCAGGTTGCTTGGAGAAGATATGCCAAATATATCTCTCCATTTAGCATCAATTTCCTTGTCCACGGATAGTATATCTCCATTCATTATCCTCAGGGCTCTTCCTTTAACCAAAAATTTCTTCAAATTTTTCTGCAATGCTTCTTCAATCTCAGATGGTGCCAGGTCAGGAATAGTATGCACAAGAGATCTTTCTCTCATTTTCTTCTCAGCATTAATAACATACTTCCAATGTGCATAATTTTTTTTGTAGTGTTCGTCAGGTAACTTATTTGCAATCTCAATAGGAGTCACAATAATTGCATATTCTATCTTTTTAATATCTTCCTCATTTCTCTTCAAATAATTTACTATTCTAAATCCTCTTGATTCCTTTAATCGTTCCAAAAATTCATCAAGACTCTGTGGAGCTAGTGAGAGTTGAGCCACTGGAACTGATTTATTTGGCTCATCATATTTAGTTTGACTATCTTTTCCAAGAATTAGTTTCCTTCTTGTACTTATAGCAGCTTTTCCTCCTGGGGTTCTCCGGTATCTCTTACCTTTCGATTGAACAATTTCTGAAATTAACTTTTCCTTTGGTTTCACTGAAGATCTAGTGTATCTTCCAGTGCCTCTCGTGCTCAGTGAAGCTACAATTGCAAGTTGTTTCTCAGCAACAACAATAGCTTTCTCATTATTTGTGTCCTCAACACTTGTCTCACTCACTTTCAATGTCTTAGATAGATTGTCAATCATCTTTCATGTTTTCTTGATTGCCTTGGGTATCACTATGTTCTGCTTGTTTCTCACTTTCACCTTTTCATAGGTGCCATACCTCATAGCTTTAGGATCAATAGGTTTAGCAAGTAGTGCTTCAATCTCTTGTGATCCAATGTCAGTGTCTAGTTGATAACATGTCAGTTGTATCTATTTGGTCCTAGGCTCAACAACCTTGATAATGCAAGTGTCAGTGTCAACCTCAAAACATATGTTATCTTGATACTTTGCAACTAGTTGAGGTGGTATCCTATACCTCTTATGCATTCTTTCTTGGAAATTCAGAAAACATTCAGACATGATAGCATCAAATTTGTCTCCTAAACTATGTATGTACTCATTTATCTGATAAAGAATCGGTCTGTCAGGGATCCAAACTACCTCTCCAATGGAGGGAAATGAATTCTGACAATAGAAGAATATACATACCAATAATGAACCAAACTTTAAGGTATTTGTCTTTGCTTTCCTCATTGTGTTCATATTGTCTTCTAGTTGTTTTAGCAAGATTTCACATACATCCAAATTGAGTCCTTTCTTGACTAACTTGTATGCCAAACTCACTTCTCCACATGGTACACTATCCACTTGGGACGATTGGAATACTCAGTATGATAATATATCACAAGCATAGAACAGCTCAGGGTCCGTAACTATGGATATTCTCATCCCTCTACCATCCCATTGTGCTTTAGTAAACTCGGTGAGCTTACCCTTGTCGATTTTCTTTATGGCTTTCGGTTTGTCTCTAATGGGGAATCTAGTAATGACATGCAATATGTCCTTAGTGATCTTCACAGGTTCATCTAACCACATGAATTGATCATGTACTCGGCTGAGTACCATTCTTATCCATTATATCTTAAAAATCCTCGATAAGTGAACAACGTGAGTTAAAACTTTTTCTTCCAGGTGAATATACTCGTCCTTCACTTTCCCATTCTCACACAACTTGTTTAATGATGTATCAATTTCAGCTTCGCACAAATCCTCAATCTTACAATGTAAAAACGTGCGTACATCTTCGATCAAAATAAATCTCAGTGGTATTGAAGATATGGCTCCCATCATGTCTGTCTCGACAACTATGGATGGTGGTAATTTGTACTTTGGATTAACTGGTTCTACCTCCTTTACAACTGTAGGTTTTTGTATCTTTGGTGTCATTGATAACTTCAAATGCTTTGACTTAAAAAAACTAGGGCACGCTTTGACAAACCACGAATTTGCAAAAAACAACTCAGAAATATCTCAAATGTTTCTAAAAATCTTGCAAAGATTCATAAAATACCTCATAGGTGCTTTGAATTTGCTCAGGATAGTCGCTCTCCAAATGTGCTTGGAGTTCTTCTGTAGACGTTAGGTTCAAATGATTTGCAAAATGACGTATTTATACTTTTTCCTTGATTAAGGGTTTCCAACCGCTCTATTAATGTGCATTAAATGCACTTGTCGAGTCCCTTTTAACTTTTAACCGACTGCATAGTTACTTCACTCAACCAAGTTAAACAAAATAATTATATATAACAATATTCATCCTAAACTTATACAACTTATCCAATTGCATCTTAATATGCTGATATGGATCTCAACTCTATTTATAGGAACTGGAGTAGGATTTATTATAAGCATGCAGTTCCTACATACTTCTCACCGACTAGGTGGAGCTCGGTGCAACTAACTCGGTAGAGATGGTGCAGTCTGTGCTTCTGGACGATGTCCCTTTATCCCTAGTCTTTTTCCTCCAGATTGTATTCATTTGTTCTCGGATTTCCTCAACAGTAGTAGGGGCTTTTACTTCAGATTCATCTTCGGTCAGTTTATCGCTTCGGTCTCTACAATTCCTCCCAAGGTGTCCTACCTTATGATAATGAAAACATGCAATGCTAGGATTTCTCCATGCTCTTCCGTTGTTCCTTTTGTGCATCAACATGCAATTTGAAGCAATGTGTCCATACCTTCCACAGGATAAACATGAAATTCTTGTATTATAGTCCCATGGTATAGAAATGACTACTCAGTTGGTTTTAGCATTCTCTTGGTTAGGCTTCCAATTGTCATTTCTTTTCTTTGTTCTGCACTCTTTAGCTTTATGTCCAAACTTTTTACAATTCTTGCAGTAACATCCAAACTTAGGTTTCTTGTATTGTTAGCAAGATTAGTTATGCATTCAAATTCTTGATGTCCATACCTATTGCATCCAAAACAATAATCATCATATTAGGTATACTCGATGATTTACCTTTCCTGCTCTTGCAGACATTAGCAGTATGTCCAGGCTTCTCACAATAATTACAACTTGGCTTCGTTTGTCTCGGTGGGGATGCAGTACTTTCATCTCTTTGTGATTTTGAAGATTCTCCTTTCTCGATGGTGTTGTCCTCTTCGAATTTAATACCTATTTTGTCATTTCTTTGTTTCTGATTCTTGAATTGTTGATCTAGAGAATTCAGTGCTGCTTCATTTCTTTTCAGTATTGCATTTGCATCTTTTCTCATCTTTCAGTCTTTGTTCCATTCTTTCAATTTCAGCTTTCAGTGCTTTATTCTCAAATTCTTTAATGGCGTTATCTTGATTTGCACTCAGAAGTTGATCGGCCATGTCATAGTGAACTTGTGTCATTCTCATGATCTCATTATCTTTATCCAATAGCTTCATTTCAACTTGTCTTTTATCATCTTCTGCCATCTTCTTTTCATCTTCAGCAATCCTCTTTCCTTCAATCAATTTGGTCATTCTTATCATGCTGGTTTCAAGACCTATCTTCATTAGGTCCAACTACTCGGTAAGTGTATCATTCTTGTCCAGTAGTTCTTTTATAGCTATTTTGGATTCATCAATAACATTACCTTCAGATGTTGTTTCAAGTGTACCAACTTGTTCTTATGTAACCTTTAGTTCATCATAAATTCTCAGTCTAACCCTTAGAGATCTCTCATGTTTCTTCTTCAAATCAATGATTAACTCTCTTGCACCTTCCAATTCAGATTCAAGGCCATCAAGTCTTTTATATTGCCTAAAACTTTCCATGACTAGGATCTTTAACTCTCAGGTGGTCAAACCCTATAACTCAAGAGTAGAAGCTCTGATACCAATTGTTGGAATTACTTATGGAAAGTTGGGACTGAGAGGGGAGGGGTGAATCAGTACCATTAAAAACTTTTATAACATAAATTGTATACTGGTTTTGTTGCTATCTACCGAATTCAGTAGCTTGAAATAAAACATAAAATATAACATGCAAACATTCAAGTAAATGAACTCATAACTCCATGATTTTGTTTACGCATAAATCCTTGGTTAGAGGAAAACATTGTGGTGGGGATGACACCCACAACCTTCACTAACTGTAGTATAAAGGGTGCTCGATTAGAGCTTACATAGTTTAGCCATTTTGATAGCTTACCCGGTTAAGAGTATACAAAGACTTGTTAAGTCTACCTGGTTAGAGGATTTTACAATCTCTACACTTAGAGATGTACCTTGTTAAAGGTTTTAAATAAATCAAATCGGTTAAGACCTACCCAGTATTGGGATTTCTAGCTCTCAATACAATAGTATTAACAACTTACAAATGTATGCTATAATTGCATCAATTACAAATGTTGATGAGACTCTATGTGCTCTAAAATACTTGCGTTACCTCAATTCAATCTGTAACACTGCTCGGTATTGCTCTGTTGTAGCGAGATATCAGCTCGGTGCTCTCTGCTCTAATTTTTGTTCTTCAATAACAACCTTCTTTGTACTATGTCACTTTCTCCTATGTTGTCTCAATCTCTTTTACTTGTGCTATGTAAATCATCCTTTAAGTATGAGATCCAATGCCTCTTAATCTTATGCATTAGGTCACTAATAAATTATTTTGACCGTTAGATCTCCTTTTCTACTCGGTGACAATGTCACTTTTACCTCAGTACTTGGTGTTTTTCTTGGAAATAGCAATCTCTAATTAACCACTTAATATACTTCTCAGATCTTCTCTATGAATTATTTTGATTGTTGATCGTGTAACAAAGTCATCGTGCATTGTATGATCACAATTAATACGATATCAATGTATTAAATGCATCCTTATCGCTTTACAATCCATTAAGTAACTCGGTAGAGTAACTTATCTTCACTCGGTTAACTTGCTCTTCAGTACTTGGTATATTTTCTGTTCTCTCGGTGTTCGGTAAACTGTGTGTTTTCAGTGTAGTGTCTGCGCTTTACCAACTTAACTTCCTTGCTCAGTGTACATTACCGATTACTCATATATTTTATTTTCTATCTTTCACCGATTGTATCTTTTGATTCTTGTGACTTTGTCTAAACTAATGACAACAAAATATTCTATAGAGATAACATCTTTTTTCTTTACAACCAACCTTTCTTCTTGGCTCCTCCATACTCTCCATCATCCTTATGCCCTCCAAAGGAAACTCATCAAATTTTTTTATATCTTCATCTTCTACAACACTATCCATAGCTACAAAACCTTTCTTGTCTTCTTTCATGCCCTCCTAAAGATAGGATCCTTTATCTTCTATTGCATCTTCATCTTCCGCAACACCATCTGCTACTGCAACTTTTTCTTTTCCTTCCTTTTCAAATCTCAATATTTTCAATCCTTTGCTAAAACTTTCCTCTATTGAAATATCTTCAGCCTTGTTCTTAGGTTTGGCTTCTAAGAAGCCATTGATTCTTTGAATCTCGTTTAAGATGGCATCCTCATATTTGTTGAATTTAACATCAAACAAAGAACTTTCAAAGTCCATCATCTTTTTTCTATGTTGCAACCTCCTCAATCTTATTCTCAACCTCTACAACTTTGTCTTTGGTCTCTTTCTTTATGCTATCATTCAATATATTGTTGCAATATTTCCTCTTTCCTCTTCACTTGCATACACAAATTCATTTACAAATGCATCTTTGCTATAAAAATAATTGGACTCCCTCATACCCAAATTCCTACTCTCTTTTCTTTTTTATTGTTATTTTGGTCTCCCTCAAGCCTCTCATTATACCCTTTAGTTCATAAGGGATTTCCCACAACCAACCCACAAATCTTCCTATTTTTTAACTTCACATACAATTTCCAGCTTGAAACAAAAATCACATCCTATCCTCTACCCAACAAATATTGCTAGAAAGTACACCTCTCACATCCTCTATGCACTCTCTCTTAGTGGAGGAACTACATGCACCTTATACCCAACTTTGGTATCTATTGGAGGACAACCAATATGGTCTCATACACATTTCATCTAACTCAAGGTCCTAGTGTAGATTGCCTCACATTTGACAACCTATCTACACACTCAAGATCTCTCCTCTAATATCATTTGATCTAGGGGACTCTACTAACATACCTGGAACACATGCTCTTTTATAGTATATGAGGGTACTCCACCAAAGATGCATGCATAGCATAGAAAATAAAATTGCATAGAAATTGCAAGAATAGAAATAATTGCTTTTCTATTACTTCAATATAAAGAAATAAATATTCAAAAACTAAAATGCTTAGCCTCATGGACTTTACCAACATTGCAAGAATAAATAAACTCTCAAATGAAAGAGAATTATTATCAACTTCAAATTATTACCCCACTTTGAATGAACCACACCACTCTAGATGATCCACTCAACCTTGGATCAACTCTCAATGATCCACTCAACTATGGATGATTAAACAACTAGCCCAACCCTCTCTTTTATAGCATTCTTGTGCCTCTTGGAAATCCAACTTCCCCTCTTGATGAACAACGCATGGTTATAAATAAAATCAACAAGCCAATATATGCCCTTTAAACTTCTACATGAGGACTCTTAAGAGGTGTATTTTCAATTTTCCAAAGCGAGTACCTAAAAATGTGTCTTTTCCCAATTTTTATGTAACCATTCAATAAATATGAGTGTGTGACTCTCCCCTTTCCTTGTTCTCGTGTCAATAAGGGTATTTCTATGATTTTAGCATTATAAATGACAACAAGGGTGTCTATTATTGAAAAATTACACTGACATTTACATAAAGGCCAGATATATTAAATATTTTCAACCCCTACATCCTTTTATATACTTTCCAAGGTACATGGATATCTATAGATGCTTGCATGTATTTTAACCACCTAACTTTAATAAAAAAATTAAAATATCAATACTTTTGTCCATGATGAAGGATTTCCCTACACCCCTAGATGCTCTTGCATCATTTTAATTAACAATTTATATTCCTAAATAGATCTAATGAATATATGTTTGTCTACAATACCTCCTTTGACTTTATTATATTTTACTTTCAACTAAACATATAAGATGTAAGCATTTTATATTTCTCTACTTTTTTATTTATCATTTTCGAACTAAAAGAATAATCTCATAATCATTATTGATACAAGGAATACTATTTTAATTCTCATATAGTTCCCTCCAAAGGATTAATTTAGAACTTCATCTTTACTCCCTTAATCTTGTTTTCCCAAAATTATTTGAAAAGAGGATTGTTCATTCAAGGTTGATCTAGAAGCAATATGTTGATCCCAACTTAGCAAACAACTCAAGTTTTAATTATAGAATTCTTAGAAGCGTATTGAGTGAATATTTTTGTTATTGCTAAATTATAGGAGTGTGTACTATCATTGTGTATTTACATTAGGTTTCATCTAGTCTCTTTGTTTTGTATATAAGATCCTTATCATACATTCCTCATTGATTTATGTTGAACATTGTCATGTCACCTTAGAAGCTATAACTAAAACTGACACCATGTTCATAAGAAACAACTATTTGAAACTTTTATTCTATTGAAGACTTAAGGGCAATTGCATTATTTTTTTTTCTTTCATTATTAGTCAATACTTATGTAAGAGAGGGATACTAGAACTAATATTTCTTAGGTCACGGTTCTTTATTCTTCTCCTATATACAATTATATTATCCGAGGATGAATAGATAATTGAATTGAAGAGTATTTACAATGGCTTGGTATGTTTCTTTTATCAATTAAACTTATTCTTACACTATGTAATGCCTCTTTCTCTCAAAAGTTCAGTTGATAATAGTTAAAAAATAATGTATTGGATCTATGAGCTAGTATGATTTTGTTTACATCATTTCAAAGTAAACTGCTATAATTGCTTTTCTAGAATTTAGATAAAGAAAAATAAACACTATTTAAGTAGTTTTCTACGTTTGCCAAAAAATATACATTAAAGAATGATTATATATTATTGATTTATTTAAACACATACTACTAATTAAGCCATATACATTCAAGGATAAATAATTTGCAATTTGCAATTATGTTCAAAAGCTACTAAGGAATTTAATTTTTGTATTATTATCTACGTATTTTATTTATATTCCTAAGTGTTCCTAATCCAATAGATTCATCCTCTTTAAAAGAGTCATTATATAAAATATTATATTTGGAGCATATTTAGGAGTTGGTACATAAAATATTACATGATTTGGACCAGATTTGGAATTCTTGTAACTTAGTCTCAACTTGGTTGAGATAAACATATAAATTATAGTTCACGAAAGACTAAAACCTATTTTGATTAACTCTTCATTAGCATAGTAATTGGGAGTGACTATGTTGATTCTTTAAGTTTGATAATAAATAAGAGAAATATCCTTCTGAAGTTTTGTAGGTTTTCTATACATTTTCATAGTACTATTATGATGATTTTATACTCGAGTTTTTCATAATTCAGATTTATTCAATTAAGGGTCTGTTCGGTTGCTGGAATTGACGTGGAATTGGAAAACGGGAATTAGTTTCCCTTCTCAAAATTGAATTCTCAATTCCAATTCCATGCCTCAATTCTAATTCCAGGTTATAAAGGTGGAATTGCAGAATGCTCATTTTGGACCAAAATTAGAATTGACCTATAGCAATTCACCAATTCTCGTTTTCCGATTCCAGATCAATTCCAACAACCATATTATAGTATTGTTTGTGTATGATCACGAGACTTAATAAAGTTAAGGTTCAACTAGAAATCAAGCTAAGGTTTGACTACAAATCGTATGAGAAATCATAAATTATTTCTTTGCACATTGAATTAATCGATTCTAATGTTGATGTATTTGTTGAAAATATAGGGAAAGACCATTCTAATCCATACGTTTACAAATTTCTATGAACAAAATTTGAGATAAGAAAAGTCTACTATAATTTTAAATGACAACCAAGGCATCATGTTAAATACCTATAATCATAAGAGAAATTTGATGTTGAATACCTTCCTTAATCTCCTATCACCAACCCTTCTTGACCTTAGTCGATTCTTATCAATCTCTTACGGTTTGCTGGTGAAATAGGGTAGAAAGTTTGGGTTTGAGAAGTGGGAGGTTTTTCTCTTGTTCACATAGTATGACTGTAAAGCTTCTCGTTTTCCTAGTTGCCAAGTCCAAAGAGATACATGTTTAATGGTTATAGATACCTACCACGGTTGGGTGGATGTTTATCACATATAAATAAATGCCTACCCATATGGTTTGATGTTATCTTGAATGAGACTAATGTCTATTCTGTATGGTTAGGAGTACCGAGTATACCACTATGCTACTTAAGTTTCGTGATTCTATGTACTTGTGTATATGTAAATGATATAACATTAATAATCAATAGAAACTAATATTTGATTAGTTACTGAATATTGTATCTCATCATGAAATCACTTAGCGATGAATCAATCAATGCACTAAAATAAATATCATAACCACAAACTAAGTCAACTATAAGATCTATATCAATAATATCAGTAAAAATCAATACAAACCATGCGTACATGATGTTTACCTTTTCTTATTTCCATTATTTAACCATTTCCTTATTAGAATATAATCATTACCATAGTGTTTTCAATTTTCATGTAATATTAATGTATCAAGTATTTCATGCTTCCATGGTCTAAGTTCTTTAGATTTATAAAAAAAGGGTTTTGCATAATCTTAAATACAATATCATAGAATTGATCAAGTTGATTTATCCTCATTTTGTGCTTCAAGTAGTCATTCATAGATGGACGGATCAATGTAAATAATAAAGATATTGTCAATTTTATTATCAATCTTGAACTTTCCTAGCCTAATATGCCTTATTCATCATAAGATAATGCATTATCATTTAGTGGTAGATCTTCCTTCATATGTTCATCTTTGATTGGTTGATGGTGTAATAAAATCTTAAAACACATCAATCATCTAACCAAAAATTAAATGCTTTTTTGGATCTACTAATATCCAACATCTTTACCATTATGCCAAAATCAATAAATTGATGCAACGTAGGTGTAGTTCACATAACATGCAACCACGACCACCCTGATTACACATTATAAGACAATAATCCAGGCATTACATAAGACAATTTATCTCAAGTGGACCTATTGTGTGAGCAAGAACACTTGTACTCAAACAATGCCTATCAACATTTTCACATGTTCCACTACTAAGGTCTAATTTTGAAATTTTTTAATATCAATATTTAAAAATTGCAAACACTAATCAATAAAAGCATTCAAACTAGATACGTTATTAGCCTTGAAGTAATATTTTATGTTCAACTTACCATATCTAACCACAATGTGTAAAGGAAACTACTCATCAATAACTAAAATAGTAGGATATCTATGCAATCAAATAAAATAGCATGTTCCTTGTGACCTATAGATTCTATCAAAGAAATCACTAGTTATGGAGTACCAATAAAATTCACTTGGATCTTTTCTAAATATTTCTACGCATAATAAACTTATAGATATAAAAATGAAGCACATACTAAATCCCTAAGAGATATCTTACATAGTCTTAAATAACTTAATAATATCATATTCCTTATGTTCCTTGGATATGAGCTTTGGTGCAAGAAAACTATAAACTTTGAGTTATCGTAAAACAAGCTATTGATATGAAAAATGTGACACTTAGTCAAATGCTAATATGTATGTCCAAATATATGATACTTGTTGAATTGCTTTTGGAACAAAAAGTAGGTAAATACATGAGAGGTGATGGCTTAACATGAAAAGTAGGATGAGAAGATAAATAAGCTAAATGGATAGTAGGGGAGAGGTTGGACAAACATCCAAAGATAAATCACGAGAAGACTCAACTAAGCCTGCATTATCCTCAAGTATACTATGACAAGAAAAATAAGCAATAAAAACTTGCACCAAATCCATGAATGATGGAATAAACAAGATGAATCAAGCCATTGCAATGCTCTACCAATCAACTAAAGTCTAAATTCCCCAATTTCGTCATCTAGACACTCATAATTATCAAGCAAGCAAGACTTAACATATAATATGCATCACCCGTACTATCAAAATCATCATGTGATAATTGTTCACTAAGAATGAAAATATCATCATGAAATGAGGATGAAGATAAAGATAATAAAACATTAATAAAAGATGTATGAGAAACTAAAGAATGTACCATCATAATTTCTACTATTTTGTAATGTATCACAAGGTAAATTACCATCATAAATAAATTTATAATCAACATGAAGTGGAAAATAAATTTCATCACAAAGCCTATCATCATGATGTATAAATAAGGTAGTCACACATGATATCCCTAAATTCCACACAAGATCTATCATTATAACTAGATTATATAAAATCTCAACATCAGATATATCAAATGATCCTATGGTAAAAGAAAGAGGTCACTATCATAGGCCACAAAAATGATATCATCACCATTAAGTATAGTGGTATAAGGAGTGCACCTTACTAGAAACAAAGACATTTTTATTTATGATAAAAAAAAAATTAACAATAGAAAGGCACAAGGTAGGGTGTGTGCTTAGGGATCAAATATAGTTCAAATAACGATGACCCAAACTCCTAATAAAGACATTTCAATAATATAAAACTATAATGAAAGAAGGAACCCAAGGTCATGTAGGAATATCAAGTTCACCATTCTATGTAATGAAAAAATGTTCACACTATAATTTAGCTATCGAAAATAATTTTAAAATAATGAAGTCATATAATTTAAAGCTAGGACTAAAACAATAAATGCATATTGAACTTTCCAAAATCTAAAGAAATTGAATCCAATACTTAGCTAGAATTTGGATGGAAAAATATACTACTAAAGATGTTAAGAATTAATTCATGAATGTGCAATGAAATCGATATATAGATTAAAATTCATTCTAGTTCACATTTATGCCCGGGAATATAAATACCACACTTGTCGAAGTGACCATGCTACTCGCAAATGAGCCTAAATCAAAAAATTGAATTGATAGAGAATGAGGATTGTTGGAGACAAAACTTAGCTCAATGTTTGTGTCTAGTGTGGACTATTGTCTAGAAAGTATTTGGTAAATTTCTAGGCAAGTTTTTGTTCTTCATTAGTCAAGTCCATGTGCGAATAGATTTAACACCATGAACAAAGATCAAAGACAACTAAGAAGCATACAACATTCATAGGATGAAGATGACATTAGGATGCCCTTTGATGTTGCTAGGATCATATATGAATGCTCCTTTATGGTCTTAAATGATTTCTCTGTGTTGTGCAAATACATTAAAGCATATCCTTAATTACAATATGGCACCCAAATACGTACAAATGTGTAGTATGAAGTTGACAAGATTTATTTTTTATTTTGAGATGAAAAAGTTGAAGTTATAAATTTGTGTGGCAAGTGACTTGGGTCAATTCCACCTCCATAGATCTAACTTAAGTTGGTACAAATGAGATCTAGGGACTAGACCTGATTCCTAGGGATGATTAATATGGTAATAACTTGGGATAAAGTCGTAAGCCAAATTTTAACACAATAATATACTACTTGTAGACAAGTTATAACATAAAGGCGATCTAGTCAAGGTGGGCTACAAACATAAGGGATAAGTGCATGGGTGTGTGATTTTCACCATTATAAATACATTACACACACATATTAATAATATGTTATTTAAAATGTTTTAAATATCTATAAATTTTAAAAGGGAATAAAATTAATTAATTACTTAATATTCTTCAAAATCTTACTTTGTAAAAAAATGCTCATTGCACAGTAATGATATAATCTCTTCAAGTGATCCTTTGACCATGCCCTCTTTCTTTTTATACTTGCAATAAAACCATATCATTCTATCAACCAAACCTTGCATCTACATCTTAACCAAAGCCTAAGCAAATTAAACTATAGTGAAACACATCTAGACCTAAAACAAATCTTTAGTATGCTATTGAATAATGGAGATGTGGTGAGATTAAACATAGAACCTCTTATGCTCACTTTCTCTCCATTTCTTATACGTAATAGTGAATCACATGAGAAGCACCCTTTTAGTCTCCCACAAACATTCTTAGGGTTTCCAATGGAGTCCCTAAATCATAGGGTAAGAATTAATCTCATGCATGAAATCCTATCTTCTATTAAGATCAAACCCTAACAAGGATGTTGATCCACCTTTAATCATCTATTTGATCATTAATGGTCTTAACCGATGTTAGGGTACCACCTCCCTAAGGACATAATTGACACTTTGTTGAAGCGTTTAAAATGATTTTAGAAATGGGTCATATGTGCATCCCTTTTAGTAGTTATGACCCCTTTTTCTAGGGTTAAACAAAAACCACACTTGAATGAATTCTGGTACCTGATTTTTTCAAGAAAATCATCCTTCCACAAGTTAGTATGCCACATATAATCACTTTTCATCAGATTCTTCTTTCATTCCACCATATGTTCCAATGTGTTGTCATCTCAATGCTGGATCTTGTCATTCATTCCTCCTCACAACTCTTACCTTGTTTTGGCTGATATCGAGTGTTTCATACACTTTGTAATGACAATTGTTGTTCACTACACATCTTCCTAGGTTCATACATAAATAAATACTTTTTTTGAAAATATACATTGGGGTATTTTGCCCTGTTTTATGGGCATTACACTTCATACATAGTTTTTAAATTTTATTTTGGAAAAAATAATATTATGTAAATATTAAAAAAAACATTTTAAACATATTTTCCTTGTATTGTTATTTGTATCCATGGTTTACCAAAATAAACTAAAAGTAATATTTGGTTCGTCTCTAAAGCTGAATGCCAATTTGATGTTATAAAACCCAACATAAACTTAGGTCCCCTCTCCAAATACAGCCATGTGCTCTCAATTGCCATCATTGTCATTGCTATCCAAGTCACAAACTAAATTTAGAAGGCTTTCACCAATATGTAATTGGGCATTCAAAAAAAGGTGCACATTGGATGTACAAGTCTTAAAGAGTCTATGAGTTGCATTCCTACCTGGAGATTGGCTTGAAGCATCACATAGAATGACGAGGCCAAACATTTATGAGGGTAGTTGGATTAATGGTTTTTTTATTTCATCAGCAACTAAAACAAAGGGGCTGACCCTTATACAACCACAGCCCATGGGCTATCAAGAGATCAACAACACATTACATAAGGTGTTGGTTGTTACATGTCAAGGCCAAAAAGGGCACATTGTCAGTAGATTTATCCACCTTCCTTAAAAAGGCATCTTCAAGAACAAAGGGTCAGCACTAGCCACTTATAGTATAGAGGGCAAAAAAGGCCATTAACAGTAGACAACCAGTGCACCCAAACATGTGCGGCAAAATGATAGAGAGATTTTGAAAGGCTTCCCAAGCTTTCACAATGAGTAACAAAATGGTATTAGAAATCACCTTGTAGTAAAGAACATCATCCCTCCAACTGAAGAGCCACCCCCCATCTGCAAAACTCCTTTCCACAGCAACAGATAAGGAGCTCACCTCAATAGGAGCATAAAAGGAAGAGATTAACAGATGGGAGAGCCAACTGCAAATCTATCCCACACACAAGCATCCATAGAAAGGAGAAGACCGCCCAAAGTTACTAACCTCCTTCACAAAACACGTCCCCACCTCAATAGGAGAATCTTCCACCTCCATAGGAATCGCAAAAGAGGAAGAAACAAATTGAGTGCGCCAAGTCCTTACCATGGCTAGTAGAAAACATCCCACCTCAACAAGGATTAGCATAGCCCTAAAGTCAACTACAAACTTCAACCAAACACAACCAAAGACTAGAACAAGCCCTAGAAAATAATTAGCAATCGACTGGCCACCACAAGAAACAAGACCCATGTCCATACTAGCTAAAATGGACACTCCAAACAAAAAAACAAAAAGAAACTTGATAGTGACATCAACATCCATCACAACCCAGCTACAGGGGATGAAGAAACTCAACCTCGGAAACCGGGATAGACACCATCTTCGAGCTCACGATAGGGAGAAGCAAAGAAGACCCGTAAACATCTCCAAGCCCCTCCAAGAGTTGGAGCAACACCTTTCCATCAACCAAAACACAACCCACCACACCTCCAGTCACCACAAGAGAATTCTTTCCACCAACACAATAGCACAACAAACCTTGATAGAAGTGATGGTTTAACCATAGAGTGTCAACACTGAAAACCCACAAAACCCCAATAGACTGCCCGTTTGTTTCGTGGAATTTGTGCATGCTGGAATTGCCAATTCTAGAATTGAATCCATTCTAGCAATTGTGCTATTCTCAAAACGAATTCTAGAATATGGGCTTGCCCTGTTTGGTTCACCTGGAAGATGACTGAGAAGATGCCAATTTTGCGTTTGGTTCCACACAACTAGAATTGGAATTGGAATTTGGTTTTTGCACACATACACATATACACACACATGTGTGTGTATACACACACACACAAGTGTGTATATATACACACATATATACATATATACACACATGTATATACACACACGTGTATATACACACATGTATATACACACATATATGCACACACGTGTGTATATATATATACACATTTGTATATATACACATACACACACGTGTGTACACACACACATACACACACATATACACATATATACATATGTGTGTATATACACACATGTGTATATACACATAGATGTATATATACACATGTATATATATACACACATGTATATATATGTGTGTATATATACACATATACATGTGTGCATATACACACATGTGTGTATACACATATATACATATATTTGTGTATATATACACATATACACACATATACACACATGTATATATATACATCCTTATAGCAATATAATACACATTATTGAAACAAAAATGGGAATGAATTTTCCTTCCCAAAATAATACTTTCAATTCCAATTCCAGGTCTGAGAAGGAATTGTGGAATGCTCAAAATGACCCAAAATTAGAATTCACATAACCCTATTCCAATTTTTAATTTTGGAACCAAACAGGGAATTCAACATTTTGGGAATTCGGAAATGCCAATTCCCGTTCAATTCCGCAAAAACCTGGCGAGTTCCAAAGTTTATCCACGGGATAGCGTCGTTGAAGACCAAAGTCACCCTCACAAGCTAACTGTTTGGGTACTGGAATACTATATCCTGGATATGGTCAATTCAGGAAGATGCTGCATATTCAGGAAGATGCTTATCCTCAAAATGAAATCCAGAATATGGTCTGACCCGTTTGGTTCACCCGGAAGATGAATGAGAAGATGCATAAG
>MU226668.1:388974-408629 GCA_018584345.1 Thuja plicata
GAAGATGCTGCATATTCAGGAAGATGCTTATCCTCAAAATGAAATCCAGAATATGGTCTGACCCGTTTGGTTCACCCGGAAGATGAATGAGAAGATGCATAAGGAATTTTAATTCTTTATTTTTTAACTTCTTTGAATATGGTGTATGTGTGTATATATACACATGCACACATGTGTATATATACATACATACATGTGTGTATATACACATGTGTATATATATACACACATGTGTATATATGTATACATGTGTGTATACACATACACACGTGTGTATATACACACATACACACGTGTGTATATACACATACAAGTGTGTATACATGTATACACATATACAAGTGTATATATATACACACATACACACGTGTGTACACACATATACACACCATACATATACACATACAAGTGTGTATCCATGTATACACGGATACACACATGTGTATATATATACACACATTTGTGTATATATACACATATATATACACACCATACATGTGTATATATACAGACATACACATGTGTGTATATACACACACACCATACATGTGTGTATATATACACACATGTGTATATACACACATGTATATATATACATCCTTATAGCAATATAATATACATCTTTATAGTCACGGATCCCACGAAATATTAAATTTGCTTTTGTAAAAATTGGAATTGGAAATTCCAATTCCACCTATTTAGGTGGAAGATGATATTCCCATTTTGGGGGCAAAATGAGAATTTCAGAATTCCAATTCCATTTTTTTCCAAGGACCCAAACATGAAATTTGACATTATCCAGAATTAGATAATGCCAATTCCAGTCCAATTCCTGCTGCCAAACGGGCGTATACTCAGGCTACAAGTATCCTGCCCTTTTTATGGGCTTACAAGCAGAGCCCAACACTCCGTTCATATCCCCTTCACGTATGAAGTATAGAATGGTGAACTACCAACCAGAAAAACCAATGCACCAAGGAAACCCCCAACGGCCACCATAGGGAAGCTTACACAGTGAGGGCCTCTCACCAACATCAAAGGACAACAACAAACTAAATCTGCGACAGAACAAAAAAAAATCTCAGCCTTACACTGAGAGTCCACTTCCAATGCTGCTGCCAGAGGAGCACAGGATAGAAGCAGAGGTCAACAGTAGGGGCCAAGCATAATACCCCAACTTGCATCCAAACAGTGCCCCTAGGCTGCAACACAAGCCTAATAAACCCCATAGAATGCAGAACAAAAGCACACAGAGGAGGCCAAGAAACCGGTTTGAGAACAACCGCATCAACAAGACCAAAGGCATGGTCAACAGGAGTCTCTTCCACCCTAGCGAATAGAACAGAAAACAGCAACAGGAGTTGGCTTCATGGTTGTAATGAAGTTGCTTAAAAGTTATTTCACCTTGAAGGGAGCATGCTCCAGCAGAACAAAAACACTCTTTATCTTCATCTTCTCGACTACCCAGATATACCGGAAAACAGTTATGTTGTGGAATACAAAAGGAGCCAAGTTAACACATGAAACGGGAGAGAAAAATGCTATTCATTTTACGTGGAAGAAAACATCTAAACAAGGAAAAGTTAAAATAATTCAGGGATGAAGTCTGCATTCTGGTTTCAAATGGGTTTTGAAATGATCACACAAGGAGAAAAGGTGTATTATAAAGAAGATGCATGGAAGTTTGAAATAAGTTATGTTTAATTAAGTCTAAATACAAGGAACAGAAGACTGTAAATGATCTCATGAAGTTGATTTACAGTTGCAGGATTGAAGTGGAAAAGTAGCCGAACTCTTTACACAAGTTTCAGTTTATTCATATTGCCATACCTCCCAGAATTTCAAAGCCTAGAATTTTCATAAAACTGGCATGCAGATTGAATGTCAAGTGGGCTTGAATTGGCTCTAATATGGGATTTGTTGTATCATAGTCAAATGAATCAACTGATACACTAATATTGTAATTTACATGGGATTGCCAGCAATTCATATCAGTTCATTGAAATAGAAAACAAAGGAAGCCTTCAAACAGTATATATATCCAAAAATAGTCAATAGTAAATAGTAATATAACTCCAAATGAACACGAGAGTGCAAAATGAAATACCTGTGGTATTTTAAATATCACCTTCATGGCAGGAATTTTGTTCTTAGAAACCAATTCACTCAAACAGAGAATCTAGACATGTTAGCAACATTCTATGCAGTTGTCAAACCGAGAAAAGCTGTATAACATTGCTTTAGTGAAACCAAATCAAAATGACCAATTGATGAACATGAAAGCAACACATGCCATGCTGTCATTTCCATCTAGTATATTCCATGCTATAGCTCTCTCATAAGCAACAGGTCGTCCCAAACTAGAGAGACGAATTCCAGATGTAAGATGAGCAAAACCCTGCAAACAAAAGTGGATTGTGTAATATGAATGTTATGACTAAAAATTTCCAGATCCAGCATTCCGAACAAGAGAGATTCTAAACCCAAGGTTGAAAAAATAATTCTCTTTATACCTGCTGCATCACATTTGTGATATCTGAATAAGCATTTTTCTTTTCACTTTCATCTAGAGTCTGGTCCCACCTAAGGTCTTGTAAACATCCAGATGTAGTTTCTAGCATATCTAGACCTGCCTCATTTGCAAATATGAATTCTGGTAATGACTGCAAGGAAAATTAAAACCAGTTTCATTGATGAGACTTCCTTCAAAACAAACTGCAGCTATGTATTATAATGTCCCACAATATAGCTAAAATTATCATTAGAAATATGAAGGGGATAACAAACATTTGCATGATTTTTCTTATAAAAGGCAACTTGATTTTTTCATGTTAAATAATAGTAAGCAATGCCTCATAATATTTATACCCTCCTTATATTACCTAATAGGGGGATAAATCTTGAAGATATATCTAATATAACGAATCTACATTTTGTGTGGAACTTCTAAAGCGAGCGATCAAAGTGCAACCACACAAGACACTAGAACCATTGCACACACAAAATCCTCTACACTCTTCTTTTCAGCATTTGTAACCCATACATAACTTTCATTGTCATCACATACCACCACACATGAGACTGTTATCAAGTGGGCAATGCACTATGCTCATCACACATTCCCATGCATAAGCAAGCCCCACATAGGATACCTAGCGAATTCAGCAGTGTTAGACATGGACACATTCTGGCCATGTAACAGAATGCTGCCAGGAAGTGCAACGAACAAGGCTGCAGGATATGGACAGTTCGGAAATGGATCATTACAATTTGTCTTTCTTGTTTCGTAACCATATTGTATTCTATTTATATCCATGTACCTCTCACATTAAGAAAGTTGTTAGTGGACATTTTACAGTCATAAACAACAGAGTTAGATGTGTTTCCACTTTCTGGTTCACAGGAATCTTCATTCCTAGCTGCAACCTCTATGAACAGCCTGTACCATATTCATTTGCTGGTGAATATTTTTAGCACATATTTGCTAATATCATCTTCTTCAATTGTGCGATTGGTTTTCTGTTCTTGTTTTCCTTTAGCATAATATATAAACCCTATCTTCCATAGGTGTGGTTTGTCCTCCATGCATCTCCTAGGCTCAACAAGAATCATTGGTATGAAGGCATTGTTTTGCATGCTAGTACAAACACACATTCAATAGTAGAGGTAAGGTTGTTAGCTTGGTTCATCTTCGAGTTACTATACACATAATGTAGCAAGTGTAAAATTGCAAATGCAAAGAACTCATAAAAAATGTCTTCCAACATTCAATGCATGATCAATGAAGCTTTGGAAGCATAGTGCTAGGAACTAGACAATTCTGGGATTTCATGACTCAACTTACACTGGCACTGCAATGCAGTAAGTAGCTTGTGCCCGCACAAGAACTAAATCCTTTCAAGGTAGATGTCAATTTGGATATTTTGACTTTCAAGGTAAAGTTGAAAATATTGGATATTTGGGTGCAACAATTGGAAGCATTTCTTTGTAAATCATTTCACAGATGCAAAGAGGATTTCTTTTGCAACACCGAAAATATCTATATCAATGTCCCATCAGTGGCATATCTTAGTGTGCAGCACATGATAGACCATGATCCAATTCGGGCATTGTCCATGCCAAGCAAGAACAAGGGCAAGCAGAAGCACAGTGATAAATGGTTCCATCATTAATGCACAAATTTTCTTAGTGATGCTCAATGTCACATGAAACAATCTCTTAATATGCAAGCCACATCAAATCTCTAACAACCCAAGTATACTAATTAGTAGGCTCAATGTATCACTATCAACACAAGTGTCATGATAATTTCTACTTTGAAGGGATACAAGTGTCTCTTCCATACAATGTGTTGGGTCAATGAACGAATGCATGTCATCATCAATAGTAAAAGAACATCATGCAGGATATTATCAAGCACCTAGATCTTACAATTAAAGCACATCTGAGATCATGTTCTTGTAGTGTCGCAAATTGACAATTTCACACTCCCTTTTGCGTCCTTGCCTTAGTGTGTCTCCTCATTTGCTCTTTCCAAGCCTATTTCTGGCCCTTTTCACTGTCAAACTGATGTCATTTGCCAGTATGGAGATTAGATCATGTGTCTCGAGCCTTGCATGTTCCTTGTGCCACCATTCCAACCTTTTTTGGGTGGACAAGGTAATGGGCGCCATAGTCTTGGTGGACTAGGGAGCTAGGCACAATGGTCCTAGTGGACTATAGCGCTAAGCACCATAGTCCCTCCAAAATGGGCCCAAATTTGGATATGATGACATGTCAATTCCCACCAATTGTCGGCCTAATTTATGAAATACCTTGGGAACTCTATATAAGAGCATCCTCTCCTCATTTGTTTGAAGAGCACACGGTTATACTAAGAGGCGGGGGGAGGGGAGGAGAGGGGAGGCGGAGGTGGATGGGAGGGGGGTGTGAATCAGTATAACAACTATTTTTACCAATTTAAACTTTATTTATCACAATAGCATCAATTACTGATTTTAACAATCATGCACAGAAGAATACAATGACACAAAGTTTTATGTGGAAACCCAAATGGGAGAAAACCACGCCAAATCAATGCCTTTATATAATTCTTCTTTTACAATGTTTGTAGGCACCAACCTAGTAGAGGCACCAACCTAGTAGAGGCACCAACCCCTAAGTTTATGAGCACCAACTCACTGGAAGCACCAACTCCCACAATTTGTAGGCACCAACCTACTGGAAGCACCAACCCCCACTGCTAAGCACCAACTTACTAATAATAGTTCCACCTTCAATATGTTGCTTCTTCAATGGATGATGGACAACTCAACCTTCTTCTCTATTCTTCATATCTATTCATACAAATCTGCCTTTAATTTCATACAAGTCTGTTAGGATTAAGTAATACTGAGAGGGGGGGTGAATCAGTATTACAACACTTTAATTTCAAAATTAACAATTTCAAGCTTAACCATGCAATTACTGAAATAAGAATAACATACACATAAAATAAACAACTTATAACACCATGATTTGTTCACGAGGAAACCCTGGCCAAGGGAAAACCCTGGTGGGGATGATACCTACAAATGATGCACTAAAAAGTATAGTGTCCCTGTTAGGAGACCTAGCCCTATTAGGAGCTGAATATTACATATAGTACATATCCATGTTAAAGGATAGAAGCCATGTTAGGGGTATACAAGGAGCTCACTGCTCTTACAAAACAAAACTATCTGTTACAACGATTTATCAATATGAACTATACAAGCATTTGCTATGCTCAAGTAGTCCCAATTAAAGCTCGCAACATCTGTTATCTGATTCTGACATCACAATGCATCTATATGTTCCACACCTTTTTTCCCATCTCAAAACATCTTCACTTATATACTCGATCTCAAGGATTCTTCTAGTCGGCTCACAAGTACATCACAAAACATGTCCAACACTTAATCAAATAGCAAATACATAGTCGCCGATCATACATCAACAAAATTAGGGTAGGACCCAATCCAAATCCAAAGTAGCACTTCTGAATTCCACAAAATACTCCCTTAAACATCGCGACCACTCATCTGCCCTGTATCACTGCTGCACTGTCTTCGCATAACCTCAACAAGCCGTAACTCTCTCTGTTCAATTCCAAAATACAAGCGACCTTAGCTGAAGGTCAATTACATCACATAGAACACTCCTCTAAGCTCGCAGGTCTTAAGACGTCACATACTGTGCTCGCCAATCAAAACTGTGTAACTGTACCTTGTCAACTCCTTCCTGGACTTCGTCATTTTTCCAATCAGAATCACCAAAACTGAATTACACTCCAAGCGACCATGCCAATAAGTAGTGTTGCCATAAATGACAACCTCTAAGCTATGCTCATCAGGCCACTTGCCAACAATCTCCCCCTTTGGCATTGATGGCAACACTTAGTGAAAAAAGACTAAGTGTCAAATGCCAAATTACTGACATCACTTATTACTCCCTCATCACTTATTACTACTGTCTATATTTTTCACACTATACTCATTACTCCCCCTTTGACATCAATGGAAAAGGTATACTCAAAAATATAACTATATACATATCAAAATTGTAGAGCTGCTCACCAAAAAACTCATACCATGTGAAGAATATCTTGAAAAGATGTTTCCAAGATCTTTGAGTCTGCTTTCCATGTCTTCTCCAAGGTTTGACCTACATGAATGAGACCATTCAAAGCAAAGGATGATATCTTTGCATCCTTTAGTACCGTAGGTAGAGCTTCATCAAGCGACTTCTTCGCTGTCTCCATGTCATCCAGGTGTTTCTCCAGAATTGATAGTTTAGGAGTGAGCATACTCCTCAACATAGAAAATCTTCCCAACACTCTCGACTTCTCAGTTTCGAGCACGCTGATTTTGTCCACTAACCTGGACACTTCCTTATCCATCTCAGAAACAGATTGTGAAGAGGACTCACAATTCTTCGCCAAATCATCCAATGTCTTCTCATCATTGTGTATTATGTCCAGAACATTCTGTACATGCCTGGAAGGGTTTGTGCAGTAGCTATACATCTTCTTTCCTTGCTCAATGCAAGACCTAATACCAGAGATAGTGGTATCCAATATACTGATATCCCATTTCAGTGACTGACATATCTCCTCCAACATTTTTTCCATGTATTCTCTCTTAACCTTCATATCTGCGGCCTTCTCCAAAGAAGTAAAGTGAACATCAAAGTCATCAAGGACTCTGTTCAGATTGTCTACTGTATCATTACCCTGAAATGTGAAAGGTATGGGTAGAATGTTATTTATTCTGTCTACAGCCTTGTCCAATACCTTTGTCTTTTTCTCAATCCTTTGTTCTGATCTCTCCTTAGCCTTAGCAAAGGCTATGTATGACAACTTCATCAGTCCATCCTCATCCATGCCATCAACATCAGTGTTCATGGGTTTAACATGACTTGCCAACAATAGAGTTGAGGAACCAAGAATGGATGCATTAGTTTCTTGTTTAGTTTCTTCCTCAGTCTCATCTTCATTCTTTACTTCAACCAAATTCTCTTTAAGTTCATTCTTAGTGCTTTGATCTTTTTCTTTAGAAGCTTCTTCCATTGCATCCCCAGTCAATGTTCCAAGATTGACTGTACTGTGTTCATTACTGCCATCTGCCTCAGTAACTGTATCATTAGTATTCCTTTGAAAAGGGTCACCACTATCCTGCGAAGTGTCCAAAGACACAGGCACACCAACAACAAAGAAATTTGGTTGCTTAATTGTACTGAAAAACTGACTACTGTCATCTTCATCCTTAGATGAGTCAATGTGTACATCTGCAGGTTTAGAGGACTCTCCTCTCAGAATAGTTTTGGGCTTAGTAGCCTTGGGCTTAGGAGGTGAAAGGTTTTCTGGTTCAGTTTCCATTAACACCTTATCAATTGCCTTGTGGGTGTCTTCTATAACTTCATCATACTTTCTCCCCATAATCTTTATCAGTCTTGACTTTACTCTCAGCAGGGGCTTAATAGCTTTCATTATTCTCTCACGCTCATCATATGAAACAACATGTAGTGTATTTTCTATGGCTTTTATCCTTATCTGATCATCTTCCTTAAGTGCTAACTGCTTCCTTACTTCCAATTTGTCATATAAGTCCTTAGGAATACTACCTTCTATTTCAAGTAGATTCTTCTTAAACATTAGCATGTGATTAATGACAATGTCTTCAATTAGGATTTTGTCACTATCATTGTACCTGTCATAGTATTTAGGTAATTGGTTCAGCTTTCCTTGATCGATGATCCTTTTTGCCAACATCCTTAGATCTGGTTTCCAAAGTTGTCTCTCAGCTGGTTTATCAGTTTTCTCCTCTGTTTTCTTCTCTTCAATTTTCTTATCTTCTTTCTTCTCCTCTGTCTTCTTTTCTTCTTTCTTTTCTACACCAGTCCTCTGCCTTTTGGGTGGTGAGTTTTGTTTAGAGGACCTTGTCCTTCTCACAAGAATCTCTGTTGCCTTCACTGTCTCAGTCTGCGATGTCCTCTTAGGTGGTGTAGGAGTGGTATCAAGTACATCGACCACAGTAGGAGGTAAAATAGTAACCTCTACAGCTTCAGGAGGTGGAAGGGTTGTAGGAGCAGTGCTTGCCAATCCAGAAACTCCTGCCATCTTCTTCCTAACCTCTTTCATCTCATCATTGTTTATACCTGCCTTTTTTGCAATATCATCAACCATTTTATCAATCTTTCTTTTCCTTGCTGCCCTAGTTTGTTCATCTCTAATTTTAGCAGATTTTTCTTCATAAGTGCCCCATCTTTCTTCTGAAGAATCAATCTCAGAAGAGAGAACATGTTCAACTTGCATTGTAAGAACCTCTGCACTGACCTCATAACCCATAGGGTAACTCCATTTCTTCCTTGGTTCAACTGCCTCAAAGCATACACAATCAGTTTCAACCATGAAACAGATTGTATCTTTGTATTTCTTAACTATTGTTTCAGGGATCCTCACTCTTTCCTTCATTTGTCTTTGAAAATTTTTGAACATTGTGAAGAGTTCACCATCAACCCATGTGCTATTTTGCCTTCTATAACTGTTAGTTACTTGAATACTAGTGGGTTCACTGTCTTTCCATGCCCTAGGGTGCATTCCAGGAAACTTATGAACTATATGAATATAGATGTGTATCAGTAGTGATCCAAACTTGAATGCTTTTGATTTATCTCGCTTGATCTGCTTAATGTTCTCTAGGAATTGATGTTTCAGTACCTTGCACAAATTATATTTCACATTCTCCTTCGCCATTTTATAAGCCATTATAATGACTCCCGCGGAAACTGAATTAGGTCGGCTGCTGTAGTGAAGTTTGTATCCCAAAATCATAGAAATTAATCTCACATCTTGCTGAAAGATGTCGGCAATAGTCATTGCCCTCTTGTCCCACTTAGAATTTGTTAGGGCTTCGACTTGTTTCCTCGTATTCTTCTCCGCAACAGGGATAATGCCAGTATTATCCAACCCAGTCACATCATGAATCAACTCACTGGAAATCTTAACAGGTTGCTCACCTATCCATAGAAACTGGTCATGGACTCTGCTAAGAACAATCTTAATCCATTCTTCTTCATCGAACTCGTAGAGTTCCGCCATTCGCATGATGCTCAGGTTCTGTAAATGAGCAAACTCATCCTTCCATTTTCCATCATCCTTAATCATGTCTTTCATCTCTTTGTAGATTTCAAAGTCTCCCAACGACTCATACTTGCAATGTATGTATGCCCTAATGTCTTCCACATGAAGCACGCCATTGGGTGTTTGCGAAAACGCACCTTCAGGGTCATCTTCTGTGGACTTGTAAGGCTGTTTCTTGAACTTGTACCTCGGCCTCTCACAAACATCAAATATCAATGGAGTATCCATAATAAACAAAGCTTGCAGAAGATCAAAATACCTTTTGCTTGATGAATCAGCGTATGCACACCTAGCGATCTCAAAAAACGTTCTAGCTTCTTACTGTTTAGTCATAAATCTGCAATCAATTCTTTCAGAACTTTCCTTGTGTCTGATTTATATTTTCAGCATTAAGCACACTGCACTCTTGAATTTGGAGTGTATAAATATATTTCTTGTCTCTTCTACACACCCTTTTCATACTTCGTTTCTTGCTTCAAAAATGATTTGGATCTGCCATAAAGAGTTGTGACTCCTCAATGTAGAAACAACTCTTGAATATATTATACCTTTTCGTAGCAATTGTCGATCTTAACACATAAATATTCCCATTCTCTTTAACGAAATCATAGCCTTTTTAAACATTATAAACATTTCCTTTTATTTGAATCACACCACTCGTATTCGAATCGCTGCCTTTTAAGGAAATTTCTTTATTAACTATCGCTGCCTTTTACGAATAGCTTCTTAATAGTTAATCGCTGTCTTTATTTTATTGTTTCTTAATCGCTGCCTCAACAAAATTAAAATTGATCGCTGCTTTTTGTTAATAAGAATTATCATATCATCGCTCTTTTTATGCTTGACCTGTTTTGTCTTTTTTGACTTTGTCTCTTACTTGTCTTTGTCTTGTTCTTAATTTTGACTTATTTGCTGTTATATCTAATCGGTGCTGTTTATTAGATCGATGTCTTGCATACTAGTATATGCATTGGTCTACTTAGCCAAACCGACCAGCATATTAATTATTAATATGTTTGATTGCTGCCACTGTATAATCTTCACCGTTGTCAACATATAAGTCAGCTTGTACATATATTATTTCCATTTCAAGTTATCTGTATAAGAATTTAATAAACAATAATATTAAAATATTATATTAATGATAATTCAAATAAAGTGGATATATGATTAAATAAGTTTTAATTAAAGATTTAAATTTATTATATAAAATGTTATTAAAAAGCTATCTGAATTAACAATATGTTACTAATATATGTTATTAATAATTAGTTATCATTATACTAATAATAACATTACAATATAATAAGATATATCACAATATATCTTATTATCATTGAGAAATAAACTAAATATTATTATTAACATATTTAATAATAAGTATTAGGATAAAATATATTGGAAAAATAAATAAAATATGATTATCATAATGTAACAAATAATAATTAAACAACCATACATTATAGCATATATTATAATATATATATTATAAATAATGTGTATTAAAACATTATAATAATAGTTAAATATATTATAATTATATATACATATTATAATATATATATTACAGTCAATGGGTCCTTGGTTTACTGGTGAAGTTGAATGGCTCACAACGAGTCCACCAGAGATCAAGTCTTGTCGAGTGCAAGGCTCCGACATCATAAGGGATGAGGCCCGTATCAGATTCCTAAAACATCAAGGTGACCTTCGCTGATTGGTAACTCGCAGACTGGGTTGCCTCACAGGATTGCCTCAATCTACGTGACTTCCCCTCTCTCTCCCATATTAAGGTGCAACATATGGGTAAGAAGAGGGGGGATCTATATATATTCAGCGCTGGAAATTATACAGAAAAGGGGAAGAAGACAGGACCGATCAAAGAAATAAGGCTCTGATTAGAAAGCATCAGCATATATGAGATTGACGTGGAAGAATAATAAGGAAATAGATCAGGCATTCATCAAAGGAAATATAGAATATATTTATATCTATTATTCGAAGGAAGGAATTTTAAATACATGCAATATTCTCCAACGAAGACTGGGGAAAAGAATCATTCTTATTAATGGAATGAGATTGGAATGGGAAATTATAATAAGGGGTTTGGCATTGAACACATGGAATAAAAATAGAAGTCTTAGAATACTCTAGTACAGATGGGAGTAATCGGGAGTAAATAGTTACCTGTAGATCAATACTGATCTACAGATTGCTATGACAGAATATTAATAGAAATAAGGGACTATTATATATATGGTCTCTCTATATATATTAGTAATAGTAAAGTTAGAAGTATATATGGACTAATATGTTATCGAACTAATATATACACCATTTATATATATTAATAATAGCAAAAATCAGAATTATATATATGGGTAAGATTCTAATATATAAATATATATGTATCTATATATATATATATAGTTATGTTAATATCAGTAATATTATGAAGAAGAATAAGAGATTGTAAATATAATTAATGTCCTTCAAGGAAGAGACGAGGAAGGAATCATTTGCTGTAAGCAGTGTGACAACAATAAGGTTGAAAGTATTTGAGTTATATATTTATTCATGGAATGTTATATTTATATATATATATATATATATATATAATTGGAATATATCTATTATGTGATTTCTTAAATTAATGCATTCTTGTATAAATATGAAATTTTCATGAATAAACTTTAAATTGATTTTATACTAATGTTGTGCATTTATGTTATTGGATACAATATAGAATGAACTATATATTCATTAGAGATGGGATTCCGAAAATAATATTGGATACCATATAGAATGAATTATATATTCATTAGAGATGGAATTCCTAAAATGATGATATAGGATACCATAGAGGATAAATCTTGTATTCATTAGAGATGGATTCCTAAACAATGGCAATTCGAGGTTGGTATAGCCCTGTTCCCGAAATGAGATGAATTGGCAATTTGATATTGTTATAATCCCGTTGCCAATGGCAATTCGAGGTTGGTATAGCCCCGTTGCCCAGATGAGATTAAGTGGCAATTCAACGTTGGTATAGCCTCATTGTCAATGGCAATTCAAGGTTGGTATAGCCTTGTTGCCAATTTGAGATTGTTATAATCTCATATAGGCAATATATATATTGATAGCCAGTCATATGAATATGCGTAGGCTTGGATAATGGTGCATGTATCCAAGAGAACCTAGAAGCAGTGCTCTCTGGAAAGACGACCGATAGTTTGATTGCTTAGAGTGGATCTTATATCCCTCAAGCCGAGAATCAAGAATTCTGTGAAGCCCGACCTAGAGGCAGTTCCTAGGGTCAAATTCCCCTTACTAATTTAGAATAGAGTAAGTGTCATATAAATATTGAATAATATTTTGTACTAATGTCAGTTTTGCAAGGAATTATACAAGGAGAATAAGAAGGGACATTACATCATCCACAAAAAGAAAGAATCTTGCATAGATGAAGGTGCCAATGTGCTTCACTGTTGACACATTTAACAAATATATTTCACTAGTAAACTCTTTGATCCGTAATTGATTTATACTTGTAATCTTGGCCTGATATGCAATCAAGCTATTAAGATGCAATTGTAACATTCTTTGACATCAAACTTAGACATTGAATTGCTTCCACAATAGCTTTGATATCAATAATAACTTCTTCTCACCTTTTCATCATAATAATCAATACCTTCTTTCAACATCAATGAAAACCTTGTCTTTACTCTTGACGTCAATGACAAAATCTAACAAACATATCTGAGTGCCCTTGACATCAATGACAATATTTTCAACATTGTTATCATCCAACATCATCCTCAATCACCCACAAGTCTTTCAGGGAAAGTATTATTGGCAAAATACTTCAGATCTGAGCATTAAGGAGCAGCAAGTTGCAATATCCATCATGTCAAGGAGCTTTCATGTTTGATCTTGTTTTAAGGTGTTCTGTGGTAGCATCAACACTTGGAGATCTTGTCCAAAGAGCATTAGCATTCATCAACATCATCAAGCTTGAGGCATAATCTTGTGATATTCAGCATTGTACTTTAGATTTCTTTATCATCATTTTTGTTGAGAAGGTTGAATCCTCTTAGGGCCTGACTGAGGCAAGCTCCTATACAACACAAACACCATTTTTTCCCCCTTGTGTATAGGTTCATAGATCCTAAGGTGAAGTGTTGCAGATCTAAAGAAGGTGGACTGGGACAAAAAGATTCAGATTCTAAAAAAGGGACTGGGAGGCTTCCAACTTGTGTGTATAGTCTGCGGTTAGTGAATTAGTCTAGCATTTTTTCAGAGATTTTTTAGAGGAAGCATAAGAGCGACATTTTGGTCTTTCCAAATCTGTGTTCAATATTATTTTTTTAGACCTGAAACTCTCTATTTATGCTAATTAATGCACAACTTCGTGTCTTTTACCTAGCCTTATTGCATTAAATCAATTCATATCCATCAATCAATCAAAAAAGGGGAGTGCATCATTCCAAACCACTTTGCATCCAGTACCAGTCTAGCTCCATTGGTTTGAAGTTGGATCAAGTGTCGATCTCCCCTAATGAAATACTGGAATGGGAGTAGGTTTGATCCCTAGCTTGCATAATTAGATCACCTACCCTATTCCCCTACCTTTTAGTTCATAGGGATGGTTAGAGCAAGGTAAGTAAATTTAGGTAATATGACACTACATATCAAGCATCATTCATAGACTCAGCGAGTCGCCGATTACTTGCCAATATTTTGCAGCCTCAATTTTTTGCAAGTTTAACTCACTAATTTTTGTGCTAGATTTTGATAATAAACTGCAACCTTTTTGGGTGAGTACTCACCAAGTACTCAAAAAATCTAATGGGCTAATTCACACCACCTAAAATGCATCAAGAATAGAAAAACACTTAAACACGGGATTTTGCCTTTATAATCCCTATTTGGCCATGTTGCACACATGAAATAGCATTAGAGAATTGTAGAGAGAATTGGAAGGATATTTTAATAAGATTTGAAGAACATTTGTTTTTGGAGTTTTAGATATTAACTTTAGAAGCATTGTTTTTGACCTTCTAAAATTAAGAAAAATGGCGTGCACCAAGAAATTCTATATGGTTTTCAAGATATTTATTTGGGCGTAGTGGTAAGGACTCCACCAAACCTTATTAGGGGCACTTACCGCAAACCCCCATGAGGGGCGCTAGCCCTCAACCCTATTTGGGCATTGTTCCCAAACCTCAAACTCATTTAGTACATTTTGCATCTATATTTTGCTACGTTACCTGGTTTGTGGCTCCTAGGCCTCGGTAACAGTCCAGTTTGAACCGAGTCCGGGTCCAAGTCTAGGGCCGATCTGCCTGTGGGTTTGGATAGGGTCCATCCCCATGGTGGCTAGCTTGACTGGGCTAGACCAGGTTCGAACCTAGGTGAATTTGGCTAGACCAAAAGCGAACCCGAGCAAATTTGGTTGGACTAAAAGTGAACCCTGCCAACAAATGAGAAAAATGAATTTTTTTGTGAATTTAATTATGTTTTGACATCCACAACCCTAAAAGGTGTTTTTAAAAGACTTAAGTTGGGTTTTTTGGCTCATTTGTTGTGCAAATGGATTGTTTTCTCTTCAGGTGGAACAAATACGTGGTTGAGCAAAATTTTGATTGAGCAAGAGAGAGTTGGAAGATTGATTTGTGAAGCTTGATCAAGTGTTTGAGCTTCATTCCCACTCCTTTGCAAGCTTCTATTGGGTGAAAGAGGTAAGTTTTTTTCCACTTTATTTTGTTTTTGTTTAAGTTTTTTCATTTTTTTCATTACTCTCTAATTGTCCATAAGATCTACCTATTTTATTTTTTTCCATTCTCTTGTTTTTATTTTGAATGTGTATAAAATTTATTACCATAGGAACTACAATGGCATCTACCTCTTCCTCCATAGGCACAAATCAACAACAAAAATAGATCCAAATTCTAATTTTCCTTTGTGGAAGTATGTTTATATTATAAAACCGCTTCTAGGAGGTGGGTGATTCTGTTGGAAATGTTGAGGTTGTGATTTAGAATGGAATAGTTCATATTATCGTGTGGTATGCCATGTGTGTGGATTCCCTTGAAGAGGAGTCAAGAAATGCCCTAGAAAAAAAATGCTTCTATACCAATTGATGTAGTGTTAAAATATATCATGGAGCATGAAGAAGCAAAAGAGAGAAGCATATCGACAAAATTTGCCCACTAAAAAAAATCAAAGGGAATGCAGACCCCATCTTCCAATATTGTGATAGATGACCACCCATTTCTTACTACTAGAGTTGAGCCTAAAACTGAAAGTGAGCCACCCATTACATGAAAAAGAAAGGGACCTTTGGAAACTTCATTTTAGAATGAGTCGAGACATTGCCGACCAAGATGTGGCAAGATGCATACATGCAAATGGGTTGTCTTTCAATGTTGTTTGCACCCCATATTGGAAGAAGATTTTGAAAAGTGCCAATGAAGCTCCAAGAGGGTATAAGACACTAGGTTATGAGAAGATACACAACACCTTGTTGGAAAGAGAGGTCAAGGGGGTTGAAGATGCATTGAAGCCCATAAGGGATCCATGGGTTGAGACAAGCATATCCATTGTTTTAGATGGGTGGAAAGATAGAAGAAATTCTCCCTCAATCAACGTCATAGCGATGTGCCCTACAAGGGCAATGTTTTTGAAATTTGTGGATTGTGAGGGGCAAGTAAAAGATGGACAAATTTTTGTTGATATCCTCATTTCCACCATTGAGACAGTGGGACCTAGAAACATTGTTCAAGTCATTATGGACAGCGCAGAGAAATGTAGAGCAGCTGGTTTGTTGGTTGAAGAACGATATCAACATATCTTTTAAACAACTTGTGTGGTCCACTCACTCAATCTTATGCTACACATGATTGGAAATAAAATTGGGTGGAAAAAAGAGGTGTATGCAGAGGCTAAGGACATCTAAATGTTTATCACCAGCCACCACATGACTCAAGCAATTTTCAGATCATTTTCAACTTTGGATCTACTTAAGATATAAAGTGAACTTGAAGTAGTAATTTAATTAAATAAATTAGTATTTTATTCTTTTTGATTTTCATAATTTGTTTGTGTAATGTGTATTCTTCTTTAAAGTTTGTCTTTATTTTTTAATCATTTTGGCTTTAATTTCTATTATAAGTTGTAGAGACCCGGTTTGCATCCAACACAATCGTCTTGAAACGACTTGTAAAAGTTAAAGTGACACTTTGTAATATGGTGATCAGCCAAAATTGGTCAATATAGAGGCAAAGAAGCACTGAGAGGACAACAAGAATTAAGCAACGAATATTAGATGACTCATGGTGGGATCATGAGGAGTTTCTCCTTAAATTCACCGAGCCCATTATGAGCATAATTCACTACACTGACATGGATAAGCCTTACATTGGACACATGTATGATGACATCAACTCAATGCTTGAGAAGATGAAGGTAATCATAAATGCAAAAGAGCAATACCCCGAGAGACTTTATTCAAACAATTGCAAGCAATTGTTGTAAAAAGATGGAACAAGATTACCACTCCACTACATCTTGTCTATTCATTGACTCCAAAATACTATAGCAAACAATTTCTTGATGTGCTAGGAAGGCTTCCACCATATAGAGATTTAGAAGTGTTTGATGGGTACAAGGAAACATTCTAAAGATTCTCTCTTGATGCTGATATCTAAGATCTAATTACAAATGAGTTCATAGTGTTTGTGAATACAAAAGGTCTAATACTGATGCTCTTCGTCATCGGTTTAAGAAGGATGCTCATAGTTGTTGGTACCTCTGTGACCACTACATGGAGAAGAGATAGGGTTTAACTAGCTACACAATGCATAATCCAATTGTTTTCTCAAATTAGTGCATTGTAGTGGTCACAGAGGTACCTCTGTGACCTCAAATTAGAATATCATTGTAGTTGCACAAAAAAAAGCAAAATTGTAATTAGTCCCCTACACTTGGTGGTTACTTGGAAGTTGTCAATGGTTGGCATTCTCAACCAACGTCAGCCTTGTCATGTTCCCTTCTTGAAATAGGATTAAACTAAAAACAATAATAATTAAATAAAAAATATAAAAAATTAAACTAAATTAAAATTTAGTTAAATTAAACAAATGGTCAAAAGGCATGAATGGAAAAGTTGTGCCTCCCTTCAAACATGAGGTATAAAAGGGAGAGAAGAGAATTCATTTAAGGGAGAAATGGACGTGTTAGCACCTCAAAAAATGAGAATTTTCTTCCCCAAGATTCACAGAATTCTCCCACTTTTGTTCATGCCATAATTTTCCCACTACTATCCAAAAGGGTTGTATGATTTTCCCACTACTGTCTATATAGTCTCTCCTAAAATATCATAATTCAGCATGATTCATGACACAAAAATAACATAAGTTGAATCTTAATATCATGCTTCATATTTGGTGGCAAATTTTGAACTCAAATGATATATCGAGTAGACATCTTTATTTCTTATCGAAACCAAATGTGAATAAAATCCCAACAAAGCCGTTGACGACATTTTACCAAGACTATGTTTTCATCATACCGAAAAGAGGCATATTGAAGAAACACCACATGCCAATGGGATGCAAGATGTGTCACACCGAAAGACAAAGCTACACTGAAAAGTTACTCATCGAAGAGATGTGAACATACTTTCACCGAAAATGAAGATGATGCCTGTTAGAATGTTGAAGTGGGAGCACCGTACAGATATGAGCCTCACCGTACGGCAAGACCACCGTACGGTGGAGGCGAATTTCACCGGAGGTGAGCGGTGGGTGTCTATGGATATGAGCCTCACCGTACGGAAAGACCACCGTACGATGGAGGCAAGTTGCATCGGAGGTGAGCGGTGGGTGTCTACGGCTATGAGCCTCACCATACGGCAAGACCACTCCTGGAGGCATTATCACCGTACGGCAAGACCACTCCCAGAGGCATTATCACCGTACGGCAAGACCACTCCTGGAGGCATATCACCGTACGGCAAGACCACTCCTGGAGGTATTATCACCGTACGGCAAGACCACTCCCGGAGGCATTATCACCGTACGGCAAGATCACTCTTGACGGAGGCAAAATTGCCGAAGGAAGAAATCAATACCGACGGAGGAAAAATTGTCGAAGGAAGAAATGGCAAGATCTGATAGACGGTTGGCAAACCGTTTTGCCAGTAACCGTTTGTGTACTGAATTCTGAAACGATTTGCAGTATGTTTTAATGGCTGCAAGAATTCGTTTTAAGTGTGTGGTTGAAAAATAAGGTAGATTGTAAAGGCAATTTGAGCCTGTAAGAAATCCTGAGTCTTGTATGTAAATTCTTTACGGTAATACAAAAGTTTGCTCGGGGTTTTGAGTGGTGGGTTTTTTTCCCGAAAGGGTTTTCCCACGTTATATCTGTGTATCCTATGTATGGTTTTCTGCATGTTTTTAATTTACTTGCATATTTCTGTGGCTTAAATTACAGTCGCTTATTTCCCTGGCATTTTTGGCGTTAGGAAAGCATTTCCACACCGTTGCTTTCCTTACAAGTGGTATCAGAGCCTAGCCAGTTGTGTTATCCTTGTCGGGTAGGGTTTGGTTTTTTGTGCCAATTTTGGTTTCAGTGGGAGTTTGCAAAGTTTTTGTCTATAAGCAGAGATGGTTGGTACGTCAGGAAGAGTGGACACTGAAAAGTTCAATGGCACAAACTTTGAGTTATGGAAACTTAAAGTTGAAGATTTGCTAGTAGATCGAGACCTGTGGTACGCTGTGTCTGGCACTAAGCCTACAGGTATGAAGCAGGAAGATTGGGATCTAGCAGATCGGAAGGCCAGAGGACTGATAAGGCTGAGTCTTGCAGATTCGGTTTTATTGAATGTCCATGAAGAAAAATCTGCACATGGGTTGTGGAAGAAGTTGGGAGACATTTATCAAGGAAAGTCCTTGGTAAACAAACTTTTCCTCAGAAAAAAATTATATTCTTT